>JBAMAX010002698.1:0-306578 GCA_037043745.1 Chymomyza amoena | reverse complement strand
TTCTAAATAAACTATCAGCTTCAAGCAGAAAAATAATTTTACAATATTTAGCTGCTTTAGACCAACTCCATAATTTTGGCTAAACTGACTACAACAGTAGTGAAAAGTAGTTAAAAGACTCGACTCCATTTTGTGCCAATTTTGCCAAGCACTCCCCGAGGCGCCAACGTGGCGTATGCTTAACCATGCTTTGTCAATTTAACGAAAGTGTTAAAAATTAGATAAAATATTCATAAAAATAACGAGTATTTTTTGTTGCTGTTGTTGTTTTGCTTTTTTCACTCCTTTTGACTCGCTTTGACTGTTGCTTGTTAGCGTTGTTGCTGTTGGTGTTGTTGTTGTTGTTGTTGCATGTTTAGCAATATGGCGGACAAAGCTGTTGACAACAAACGCGGCGCGGCGCTGAAGCGGAAACGGAACAAGGACACACAACAAGCATGTAAAGGAATGGCGGTACAAAGAGAAACGAGATCTGGGTTGGGTCGAGCTGAGCTGAGTTGAGCTGAGCTGACGCTTCAATGTTGATGTCGATGCTGTCGATTTATGTCATTTTAATGGAGCCTCTCTCCTTGGGGCAGGATGCTAAAGCGGCATTCAACGCCATTTTGTTTCAGAACGAGTGCGTATGTGTGTGTGTGGGTTGGCTGCGCTGCTGCTGCTTCTTCCTTTTTAATTTCAGTTTAATTTTAGTCACAATTTCTAATAAGGAGCAACGACAACAACGAGCAAATTTAATGCGATTAAATGCCAAGATTGCGCAGCTCACAAAGCAGTCAACACACACACAGATACAGATATGGTATGCGTGTGTGCTCGTTTGCAATTTTATTGCCTTGTTGTTCTTAGTCCTGCCGATATATAAGGATATGCTGCAAAACATATGTCCGCCTAAGCTGGCAGGAATTTTCATAAGGTTTGCACAGGAATAAAATGTGCTTGGTATTTTTTTTTTTGGCGCTCTAATCAAGAAAATTGATTAAAATTCAGCGAAGCTTTAAATGCGCAGACACAACGAATATAAGTGGATTAAATTAAGTATACGACTGATATGCCTAACATAATCCATTTTGTTTAGTAAATATGTGGCCTTAATTTGATTTTTTTTTTTGGGGGTTTAATAATGGCTAAGCGGGATTGCATTTGAGCAAATTAATTTATGACTTGTAAGAGATCGTTAGACGGTGCCAAACTGTCTAAAAATAAGTCTAAAATAAGACTTTAAGCGTCGAATAAATTGAAATAAATTTTAAAAAAAAGTGCTAGATTAAAAATGTAAAATTAACTCGCAAAAATTATTTTGCAAATATGTCGAACATTAATTTTTTTTACAACAATCTACAAAAATCGCCAAAGTTCCACAACAGAAAGTATTGTTACGCAAATGGGATTCAAACTATGGCTACAAATATTAGTTTATTATATAAAAAAAAACGGCTAGAAGTATTAAGACAAATCGCTGACAAAAGCTACACTTTATGCATGCATGGCTTTAACTAGTTGTGACTTGTAAGCGCTAATTGATAAAAAGCTTTTTATTAGTGCGCCTTTAACTAGTTGTGACTTATAAGCACTATCTGATAAAAACTTCATTATTGAGTTGTAACATTGGTCCAGATTTTCATATTCACTTGAAATCGGAGAAGAAATATTATTTTTGCTTAAACTACTTCCTTCCATTTTAAGCTAAAACTTTTTATTATAAAAATAAATTTATTTTAAATATATCTAATTATTTGTTAGGAATTCTTGGTGAGTTCGGCAGAAAGTTACTAAGTTTGTATTTTTTAAAATGTGAGCCTTTAATTAGGCTTACATACTGTACATATTTTTCAGGCTCAGCTGTTTAATTATTTAAAAGAAAACTTTTTAATATATATAAATTTTTTAAATATATTTTTTTAGTAATTTTTAAAGCCTATAAATAATTGATAAAAATTCAATTTTTTGTCTTTAGTTAAATTCTCTTGCGGTCGAACAAAAATTATTTATATTTAATGTGATGATGATGTTAAGTTTATAGTTACCCATCTGTGTGCACAATTATTAAATACCTAAAAAATTTAACAGCTTTAGCCAAAAAAATAAATAATCAATTAAAAATCAATTTAAATTGTGTGCAAATTAAATTGGAATATTTATTGATTAGTTATTTTTGTATATATATTTTTTTGTGAGGCTGCAAATTGAATTCTTAATTGTTGCCATTTGATTTGTGCATTAGCAAATTGTTTTTATATATATTGTTTATATAAAATAAACATTAAATTATTGGTAAACACAATTAAATGGCTTTAATTAAAGCTTTTGCAATTAATGAGCTTTGGCTTCAAATATGGTTTAGTAGCAATATTTAGTAGCAATACGCGGAAATATGTTAGTTAGCCATATTTTTTTTATTTTTTATTAAAAAATATCAAAATTAACTGTCTTAAAATTAAGTTCAAATATTATTAAAGGCGTGTCTGAAAGCCATCAAATTTTGGTAGGCAAATTTTAGCTCAATTTTTTAGAGTTCTTTTGGTAGAAGTTTAGCACGCTGAATTGACCAAGGCTTCAAACCATTTAAGCCAACGAATATCTAATATAACAATCGAATATCTTTAATAATAATAATACAATTTATGATATAATGTGGTGGTTTGAAAAAATCACAATCAGCAGACTTTCTTAATATTTAAATGTTACCGAATGAACAGCTTTAATATGATTTATTCATTAATTAATCGTAGGAGTTGTGATTCGAAAAAATGTAAGTTTCCCTGGTCTGGCGTTTCTCTTGTGCACCATCTAGTCCGGCCTGCGCACTGAACACAACATCAGTGTTGAGTCTATCGATAAGAGCGGCACTGGTATTGGTGACCGAAACATTAGTCTTTTTCAGTCAGCTATAATTACACAACAACCATGGAGCTACCTTAAGTTTGTACAAAACGTGTACCAATTGTCGAATTGCGACCTAGCAGTTATTCGTTTTTTAACCTGTACAATAAGGTACTGAATAGTAGTAATTCACAGTTTGAACTAGCTGAAAATTGTATGGTAACATATATGTATGAGACGTCGGAGACACCCCAAAGTTACCTAGAATATGATCAGGGTGAATAGAGAAGTCAGATATACAGCCATCGTCCGTACAGATCCGTCTGATGCTGTGTGAACGCCTAGATCTCATTGAAGATGGATAGACAGCTAGAGTTACCAATGATATTCTCGACATTAGATTCCTCCTGATTATTGCCATAGGACGAACAAGTTTATTTTATTTATTTGATATCGGGGATAAACTTAGTTACAGCAAAGTTTGCACAAGATGGTGTTCGACACGACCTGCTGACCGAAAACCATAAAGCGTTCTAGATGAATAATTCGCTTGTTTATAACATTTTTTGAAATGGTTAAGAAAGAATGTGATAGTTCCCAATCACGCATTGTGACCAAATTTGATCGAAATCGGTTGACTATATCATATAGCTCCCATACATATAGGACCGATCGGCCAAAATAACTTTTTAAAGAAAAATTCGCTAATATTTCGTTTTTTAATAAAGATATCGTAACCAGATTTGGCGTTTGGAAATTTTTTAGACCACTTAAGCAATGTGCCAAATTTGAACAAAATCGGTTGACTATATCATATAGCTCCCATAGGTCCGATCTTCCAAAAAATCGATTTTTTAACACAAATTTGTTGTGTTTCGTTTGGTTGTTAAGATATTGGGACCAAATTTGACATTCGATGAGTATTTTATAGTTCCTAAGCATTGTACTAAATTTAATCCAAATCGCTTGACTCAGATCATATAGCTCCCATAGGAACAATCGGTCCAAAAACACGTACTTTTTATACAAAATTCGATGTGTTTTGTTTGTTTGTAAAGATATTTGAACTTAATTCGGCATTCCGATACTTTTTTAATGTATTTAAGCACTGTGTCAAATTTTATTGAAATCGGTTGACTATATCATATAGCTCCCATAGGAACGATCTGTCAAAAAAATTATGGCTCCAAAAACAGGACACGTCTTTTTTTTTAAAGAAGGTTTGCATAAACTCTATAACAGATACGAAAAATGTATTCAAGTCGACAGGTGAGTATGCAGCAAAATAGTTTGTGACTCAAATAATTAATAAATATATATTGTGTAACCTAAAAATTGTTTTGCACTTCATTTTAAAATTAGGGAAATTTACTTTTTGAATGCCCCTCGTATGTTAAAACTTATTAATTTATTCACTCATGCAAATCATCTTTTACAGCGTTGCATTTGAATTCATTGCTTAGTGAAAATTTACTGTCATGCATTTATTTCAGAAATGCATTAATTTATTGTGAATATTATTTAATTTCAGTCAAGTAGTCTTTTCAGATATTCATTCATTTCAGACATGAATTTATTTCATATATTCATTAATTTTAAACATTTACGTATTTCAAATGTCATTTCTTTCAGAAATGCATTCATTCACTTTAATTATTAATTCAGTTCAGTCAAGTATTCATTTTAAACATTCGTTGATTTCAGACAGGTATTTTTTCATATTTTTTTGATTTTTTATTTGAAACATTTAATATATGATTACCTTCAGCTCCAATTGGAGCATATAGCGTCAAACATTAAATATATATTTTCAGATATGCATTCATTCATTTTAAACATTCATTCATTGCAGATATTCATTCACTTCAGCGATTCATTCATTTCAGACATGCATATATTTATTCATTTTAAAAACTAGTTCATTTCAGTCATGTATTCATCCCAGACGTTCATTCATTTCAGACATGCATTCATTTTATACATTTATTCATTTCAGACGTGAACTTATGTCATATATTCATTCATTTCAGACAGGTTTTTTTCATGTATTTATTTTAAACATGAACGTATTTCAAATATTATATATTTCAGAAATGTATTCATTAACTTTAAATTTTAATTTATTGCACTCATGTAGTTATTTCAAAAATGCATTCATTTCATATATATATTACAATTCATTCATTTATTTTAGGGATATACTCATTTATTTTCGACGTTCATTCATTTAATTTTCTTTGCAATATGAAGAAAGTTTGGGTTCAAATATGTTTAACATATATATATTAGCATATGTACAATTCTACAATTTTTATTTCACGCATTCATTCATTTCAGGCATTAACTCATTTTTAAAACGCATAATCTCTTAGCGTGTCTGACTTCATATAGTTTTAGTTCTGTATAATACATATTTTGTATAATATCAGACATTCAATTATATTAAAAATCCATCATCTCATGGTTTTAGAGCTTTATGACGCAAATTTCTTCTAATTCTTTAATTCTAGTTTCATTTCTAAAAACCATCACCTCAAGGCGCAATATCAAGCAAACGCAGTTACAGATAACTTATTACTGTGTAAAGCGTATTCATTCTAAATACTCAATTGTAATTTTTTACATTCATTCATTTCAGGCATCAATTTATTTACAAAATACATCATCTCTCAACGTGTCGGCGTTCGTATAGACTTTAGTGCTGAATAAGGCATATTCATCCAATTTCAAACATATATTCATTACAACAATCCATCATCTCATGGAAAGTCTGCATTCGAATATTTGTTTCTATTTTCTAACGTCTTTTCACTCAAATTCTACAAACTGCATTTATAAATTAAGTTTAGACATTCATTCATTTCCAAAAACCATCATCTCTCATCGCAATATATGGCATATCTGTATTCGAATATTACTTAGTGTTTTAAAAACAAATATTCATTACAATGCTACAGATGGCATTTATAAATTCATTTTAGACATTCATTCATTTGCAAAAACCATCATCTCACGTCAGAACATAAAGCATGTCTACGTTCGTGTAAGTTAAGGTGTTATGTAACGCATATTTACACTTGTTCTTGGATTTTATTCTTTTCGAAAATACATCATCTCCTGAGGCAATATATAGCACATCAGCTTTCGTTTATGTTTAAGTGTTGTATTACATTATTTATTCTAATTCCATAGAGTTAATTTATTGATTGATTTCAGACAATGTGAATGCAATTATCTTCTTTTATAATTGCTTTCTGGCATTATACAATTCGTTGTCATTTGCGAACATAATATTTGAGCTGGGTTAATTAGAGTTCTTGAATAACCCAATTCTCCGGAGGCCTTTTTCTGACTCATTGTATTGCCTAATCAGTGGATAGATTAAGCAGTTTGGTGGCGCCAAGGTTCTCCAGAGTCAATATAAAACAAAATCAGAAAAAGATCTTCTAGTAAAAATTCAAACTATTCAGTTTTTCTGGCTTTTTGGTACTGCGAAGAACTACTTTTTTTTATTTTTCATCATCTTAATCGTTTCTTTCCAAATTTTGAGATTTCAAACAATTTCCATATGCCGAAAATAATTTTTAGTGCTCTCAATCAGCGCTGTTTATGCCACTTTTTTTTAATTTATTTTTTTTTGCTTAAGTTCAAGTCCGAAATTCGTCCCTTATCAAAGATTTTTTTTGTATTTGGTTTATTTTCAGCTCAGTCGATTGAAATGAAAATGCTTGAAGCAAATTTATAGCCATAAACTGTTGTATCAAGTTAGCAGCTATTCACGCATCAATTCATACCAAATTGAGATTCATGTCGAGTTTGCCTGCCCCACAGCGGGACTGCCAACCTGCTGCGATTCATGAATTAATATACGTATCTTCCTGTCGACCAGAGCAGGCTGCTCCTTTGCTGCTCCACTGCTGCTTTTACCTTATAGTTATCCATATTATTGTCTTATTTATGTAAAATTTCCTCATTTTTTATTTATGGCAACCGCAAAACCCACATCACAACACACACACACACCAACACACACCGACACACACATACACGGCAACCCTTTTGACACACTTCTCTCCTGCCATCCTAGCCATCCTTTACTCAACGAGTATAAACTTTTTTTTTTTTTTTTGGGTTTTCCAGCAAAAGTTTTTCTTCACACTGGGCTGAGTGGGGCGCCCGCAGGAGCTGAGCCGTGCCTTATCTATGACTGGGCGGACTCTTAACTCTGCCGTACAAGCAACTTGGCCACTTGGCCTTTGTTGCCGTGCAGCGCCAAGAGCCAAAAGGCTTTGGAGGATAGTCGCCTGGATAGTCTGGCGTACGCTGCGTATACTTGTTGTCCTTGTTGGCTCCTTGTTGTTTGCCAGTTTTTCGGTTTGCTCGTTTTTCACATTTTTGTCGCCGTTCAAAGTCAAATATGTGGGATGGTAAGAGACGGCATAAGCCGACTATGAGATATACTCTTTTTAGTTTTAATAGTGTTTAAGAGATAGTTTGGATTTTAGTCGAATTTGGTGACTGTAGCTGGGCTTTTAAGCCAAAATGAGCGACAGATTCGCCAACCTGGTCGAAAGAATGTTTAAAATTAAAAATTTAAAAGACCCCGAACTTAAGTAATTTTCATTTAAAAAGTAAAAAATAATAAAAGAAACTTAATGTTAAAGTACCTAAGAATCTATTAATAATTCTAAAAAAATTACGTCGCGTTGGGGGACACGCGAGGGCAGACGTCGTTGACGGTCGTATCTTACATGCAAATTTTTTGAAGAAATTCTATGAAAGTTTTTGAAGTATTTTCTTAATTTTGTTTTTAAGTTAATCTTTTTTGCTTAATTAGACTATTTGTATTTAAATTGTTAGTTTAGGAGCGGTCCCCCAACGCGACGTATTTTTTAGAATTATTAATAGATTCTTAGGTACTTTAACATTAAGTTTCTTTTATTATTTTTTACTTTTTAAATGAAAATTACTTAAGTTCGGGGTTTTTTAAATTTTTAATTTAATTTTTTATTTCATACTTTTTATAGGTAGGTTAGGATAAGTTAGTTTTATTTCATTTAAATGATTGGCAAGCCTATTGGCATTCCATATGGCTATACGTACATCTAATTGCATAATTTGTTATCTCAAGAAGTTTTTGGTGGACTTGTGATAGACGAAATATCGATGGTGTTTATGAAGTTTTACGAAGTATTCATCAACTATATATATGGTGTTTTATGAAGTTTTACGAAGTATACGTTTACAAGAATTAAAAATATCTCAAGAAGTTTTGGTGGCTTGTAATAGACGAAATTTCAATGGTGTTTTATGAAGTTTTACGAAGTATTCATCTACGTTTACAAGAATTATAAATATCGCAAGAAGTTTTTGGTGGAGTTGTGATAGACGAAATATCGATGGTGTTTTATGAAGTTTTACGAAGTATTCATCAACTGGTCACCAACGCTGAAGATCGACCGGTTTGGACGACTTCGTCTGGCGGCTTAAAAGGCAAGATCAAAAATTTCTACATCGTGTACTACGACATTGTGGAGCTGGTATCAACCGGATCTTTGAGCACCAACCACAAGAAGAGTCAACTTCCAGCAACACCCAAGTGAAAGTCTCATATGCAAAGGTGGTGCATGGACGATCGAGAGAGGCCCAGTGGAAGAAAATCCAGGCCAACATCATTGAACCAGGCAGACACACCAGCATTTTCTAAACCTTAAAGACTGGCCCGGTTTGGCCGATTTTTCGTCTGGCGGCTTAAAAAAAAATATCAAAAATTTTCACATCGTAAAAAATACCATTATTGTGAGCTGGGAATCAACCCGACTTTGATACCAAACTCAGCACGGAGGAGCCTATGAGACCTACTCTTGCGGCAGTTCACCCTGTGAAACCACGTACACTAAGGTGGTACACGGACGGATCCAGAGAGTCAGGCTCATGGGGGTAGATGGGACCCAGGGCCAAATATTACGAACCTCCAGGCAGACACACCAGCATTATCTAAACTGAAGTCTGTGCTGTCGGACAGTCGTGCAGAATTCAATCTACAAAAGCACTACCGTGAGCAGGGATATTTCCATCCTGTCTGACTAGTCAACCAGCAATAAAGGCATGAACCAAAGCCAAGATCAAGACTGGTCAAACAAGTGAGTACACACTGGATAATTTAGGATCCAGGAATAAGCTCACGATTAGATGGGTTTCAGGGCTTACAACATTGCTGGAAATGAGCAGGCAGATAAACTTGCAAGAACCGGTGCAGCAACACCGCTAATCGGTCCTGAACTACACTGTGGGATGGGTAGTACGGGACCTACTGAGAGTAGAGGAGAATAACAAACGACTGGATCAGAGGGCACAGATACCAGGAGCTTAAACAGTCACAAACACTCGCTCTCCAATTACTACCGTAAGAGGTTCAAAGTCATGGTAACTCACGGGAAGAACGCCCTTATAATCCTGACGGGCCTACTGACGGGACATTGTAGGCTCCGCAACCACTGAAACAAAATCGGCATAATGGCTAGTGGACTATGGCACTTCTGTAGCATGGAGGAAGTAACTTCTTCGCATGTATTAGGTGAATGTATAGCACTCGCCGGAAAATAAACAAGCTTCTGGGTATGTGCGTTCTCCCACCGGAGATCGTTCTTACCATAAGTTCAAATAAAATACTGGAATACAAGCAGGCCATAGAGCTTCTGGGAGAGCTCTAAGCCATGAAGGGGGTACAATAGATCCACCTGGGTCGCACTGCATTTATACAACCGAATAATAATAAGATCTACATGAAATATCGGCAATTTGAGACCTTGGAAGATCTTAAAAGGACTTTCGTGAAGAGTGGGATAGATACAGCATCTCAAAAGTGAAAAAGTCTCCGAAAACTTTTCTATTTTGACAGCTTGCTCTCACGCTGTCATCTCTAATTTTTAGTAAAAACTACTGCCATCTGCTCTATATATACCCTTTAACCCTTTTCAGCGAAAGGGTATGCAAAAACAACAACAAAGAAGCTGACGAAGAAAGAGAAGAAGAAGCAGCAACAGCAACAACAGCAAAAGGCACAAAAATAACAACTGAAGAGGTTATTTAAATTAATTTCTGCAATAAATTCTTTTTGTTTTTGTTTCCTTGCAGCATATACGGTTATTTATGGCCTGCTTTTTTGCTCTGACTTGTGTGTATTGGTGTGTATCTGTGTGTGCCCACATCTCAGTTGCTGCGTATCTGTGTGTGTGTGTGTGCCTCAATGTATTACTTTATTTGTAGGCCATCAATATTTAATGTTTGCCTGCCATTTTGTTTGTTCATTGAAATACATTTTCAATTAATTTAATTTCATAATTAAATTTTGTGCCACAGCAAGAAGAAAAGTCTTGACTGCCACTCCTCTCTCAAATGAGGCTGAAATTTAGCTCGCTCGCGCTCTGCTTGTGGCATGCCACATTGCAACAGTCGTCATTAGTTGTCAGTCAGAACGAGGCGCCCCCAAACTGTCCTAATGACATTTAAAACTAATGCCTCAACTGGAAATTGCCAAAAGTTTAATTAATTGCAAATTGTGCTCATCAATTAATTACAGTGAACACTTGACGAGAGAGACGATGCCAGCCAGCTATAGACGAGTGCTTTTTAGTGTTACATTGCGTATACGTAATATGCGTTAGCAGTATGGCCATAATTGAGGAAAATGTTTAATTGCTAAAGAGCTTTTCATTTTGATTAGTTTAATAAATGCTGGCTGCTTGGCTGCTTTATTAATCGCAACCTAATTAGATATGCTCAGTTGTAAATTATAAAATCGATTTTAAATTGTTGCAGCGCATAATAAAAAAAAATGCATTGAATGAAATAAAGTTTTTTTGTTAAATGGCCTTTTTAAAAAATATTACTTTAAATAATGACTCAGATTTTATAAGATATAAGATAAAAAAGCGTAAAATATCAAAATATGATGAAAAGTATTAAGAAAATTATACGTATAAACTAAATTACAGAAAAAGACTGCACTAGTTGTGAATTATAAGCATTATCTGATAAAAAGCTTTTCTATTAAGTGCGCTGCTAACTTGTTGTGACTTATAAGCACTCTCTGATGAAAAACGTTGTTATTGAGTGATAGTATTAGTGCTCATTTATTTTTGTGGCTCATCCGAATAGGCGCTTGAAATTATATCTAGCCAACCTTAAGTAGCATTTAATATTGTTATTTCTTAAAAACTCATAAAATCTGCGGGAGTTTTTTAAGGGATCCCTGCTGTAGGGCTAGTTATAGTTCCATCTGCATTATATTTATGCTGAAAAGAGGCCTCCTTTTCAGCCAGCTACCGCTTTTAAGGCGTTTGGACGTTTTTATCCAGATGAGATATCAGATGATATCACACCCCAACGTCGAATTGCAAATATCTCATATTTACCCACTTATAAAAGCGACTGTACTTATTTACATCTATCCTCTTTTCCCAGTGGATTGTAGGGCCAAAAGTGACTTTATTGTCTCCCAAAGTAAAGACTTCCTTAAAGACCTTAGCACTTGCTACATAGGGCGGCTAAGGTATCTCCCATAGCTCCAGCTGTTATGGAGCCTCAGCCTAGAAGAAGTATGTCAATACAAAATGTTTATCAGATTTATTTTATAAACATTTTAGTGTCTACTTTAACCTAGTATGCGGCTCCCTAAAGACTTATTCGAATTCCATTGCCCACCCCTAGAGTTTGACCCTAGAATACGCATCTTCTAAGAAGAAGTATTTCCAATAAAATAATTGTAGCAGATTTCCTTTGTAAACGTCTTAGTGTCTATTATAAACTAGAAAGCGGCTCCCTAAAGTCTCACTCAAATTCCATTGCCCACTAGGGTTTAACCCTAGAAGACGCATCTTTTAAGAAGAAGTATCTTCAATAAAAAATTTGTAGCACATTTCCTTTGTATACGTCTTTATGTCTACTATTGACAAATAAGCGGCTAACTAAAGACTCACTCAAATTCCATTGCCCACCCCTAGGGTTTAACCCTAAGAGATGCATCTTCCTAGAAGAAGTATCTTCAATGTAAAACTTAAAGCAGATTTCTTTTGTAAACGTCTTAGTGTCTGCTATACTCCAATATATACGCCCTAAGACTCACTCAAATTCCATTGCTCACCCCTGGGGTTTATCCCTAGAAGACCCATCTGCCAAGAAGAAGTATCTCCCATAGAAAATTTGTAGCAGATTGCTTTTGTAAACGTCTTAGTGTCTACTATTAACTAATAAGCGGCTACCTAAAGACTCAACTCAAATTCCATTGCCAACCCTTTAACCCTAAGAGACGCATCTTCCAAGAAGAAGTAGCTTAAATATAAAACTTGAAGCAGATTTTTTTTCTACTACAATAATCATCTAAATTCCATTGCCCATCCCACCTATTGGCTCTTAGCTCAGAAGACAAATCTTCCAAGCAGATTTGTAGCAGATTTCTTTTGTAAATGTCTTAAGAGTCTTCTATACTAATTACTGGTTACTAGAGTTGCTTAAAGACTCATCAAAACTCAATTATTCACCCTATCCTATCCCAGCCTAAAATCCATTGCCCAACTCACCTATTAGGTCTCAGCCCAAAAGACGAATCTTCCAAGATGAAGTATCTATAATACTAGCAGATTTCTTTTTAAATGGCTAAGGGTCTACTTTAACCTAGTAGAAGGCCGCCTTAAGACTTGCCCAAATCGCATTGCAAATAGGTCTCCGCCCAAAAGACGATTCTTCCAAGAAAAAGTATCTCCAATACAAAATTTGTAGCAGATTTCTTTTTTAAACGTCTCAATATCTACTAAAAACTAGTCATCAGTTGTCTAAAGACTCATCCAGATTCCATTGCCCACCTCATCCAAGGCGAAGCTTCTAAGATAAAATATATCTAATACAAAACTTGTAGCAGATTACGCTCAGTAATTGCTATATCCTAGTAGAAGGCCTAAAGACTCACCCAAATTCCATTGCCCATCTACCTATTGACTCTCAGCTAAGAAAACGTAACTTCCAAGAGATCTTCACGGAAGATTTATGCTTTAAGCCTCATAATGGCTCATACCTCATTACAAAATTAAAAGCAGATTTATTCTATCTTTAAATGGCTTATCTACTGACTCACCCAATTGGCATTGCCCATCTACCTATCGACTTTCAGCTAAGAAGACATATCTTCCAAGAGTTCTTCACGGAAGATTCATGCTTTAAGCCTCCTAACGCCTCATGTTCACTTTTTTGACATATCTTCTCTACATTTTATCTGTGCTGCAGATGACATCTTAGTGTATAAAAAGATTTCCACTTTTGTTCATAACTATACCAAGCACTTTACTGTAGCTCATCAACTGAGCGACTTTTAGATACAACATTCCGGCCAAAATTCTCCCAGTCTCAACAGCTTAATTAAATTCTATTTGTCTCTCTATTTATAAATAACTTTGGTATTTCCACAGAATTCATGTTTTAAATTCATATACGCAATATTGATCGGCCTTATTGAAAATACCATTCAATTGACAAGCTAAATTACCAAAATTTCCGCTCTTGGCCAACATAAATATTGTCAACGTCATGCATAAACAATATTTGCCAATAATTTGATGTAATTTCAATGCATAAACTGTCCCATTCAAGGAATTACCATAATCCAGCAAGAAATTATTTGATGGGTGTGGGATTGGGATTGGCATAGGCTCCAAGGCTGCGCTCCTCTACATTAAATGACTTGAGGCACTTATTAGCCGGATATAAAACACGAACAACAATTGAAGTAAATCTGTTGTCTTAACGCATAATAAATCAGCAGCAAAAATTTCAATGGCCATGGCCAAAATAACTTTGGGAAATGTCGAATTTATGGAGTACATGGAGTGGCAGCGGGCAGCGGCAGCGGGGCCGGGTAGTGGGAGTTAGCTTTCAGCCTAGCCAAGCAAATCAAATGTGCCACACTTCAGCTGCCACTCAGGCAATGCCTCAATCAATCAATCAAAGTAAACAGCTGCCGCCAGTCTGTTACCAAACACTCCGACAATATCGTCGTCGTTCTAGGAAGAAGATTTTCAAAATTCCGGCTTGGCTACGACTACGGCAAGTCCAAAGAGCCAAATTGTTGCCAAGTGTTGCCAGCAGCTTTTTTTTTTTGATGCGCTCTTGTTGGGCTAATTAAATACGCTCATAAATTCAAAAGCAAAATCATTTCGTCCACGTCGTCTTCGTCGTCGTCGTCGTCATCATCATCATCGTCGTCCTACTCCGCATCCTCCTCAAAGGCAGTGCGAAGCATTCAATATAAAACAAAATCGTTATTTGAGACCACAGAAAATGCTAAAAGCCATCAAAATGGTTTTGTATTTCCATTTTGACTATGAACGGGCTTTGGGAGGGAGGCTTTCTAGGAGCAACGCCTAGACCCGGACCCCGACTCGTTCCTATCAGAACAAAGAGTACTTGACTTTTGTGGTTCAATGCAGATTGAATGTTAATCATACACTGTAACTGAGAGTATATAAGATTTGTGTAGCAGTCAGTGGAAGATGTGAGAGTTCATAAGTTGGGATAGCGATTGGGCTATGTTCGTCTGGATGAACATCGTGATCTCAGCTACTATGAATGTTAGAGCCACCAAATTTTAGAAAAAGATGGAGAAATGCATGGGTAAGGGGATGCTTCTTCAGGTCGGTTAAAATCTGAAAAGTACCCAAGAGCATATAAGATTTGTGTAGCAGTCAGTGGAAGATTTGAGAGCTCATAAGTTCTTAGCTGGAATAGCAATTGAGTCATGTTCGTCTGTATGAACATCGCGATCTTGGGTTCTACAAAAGCTAGAGCTAGCAAATTTTAACAAAAGATGTGTAGATGGATGCGCCTTAATTTCAGCCACTTAGTCGATTAGAATCCGAAAAGTACTTAAGAATATAAAGGATTTGTATAGCAGTTAGTAGGAGATGCAATTCTAAGTTCATTGCTGGGATTGCGATGCGTCCGTATGATTCGTCATCGTGTTGAGGGTCTGTTCTATTTCTTTTTCTTCCAATGATTTTAGAAATTGGTTTATTTTTCTCACGATCCAGTGATGATGGCTGATCTCAGAAAGACTGACGCAAAAACTTAAGTCATTTATATACAAATGACTGAGGATTATGTGTACAAAATTCTGATCCAGCAGTATATTAAACGCAGACCTCTTTAACTAGATGCCAAAAACAGGATGTGGATTGGTGAGCTTGGGAATGGAACCCTCTAATTTATTATCCGAGTATGCCGACCAAAATCAAGCTGACATCACTCCATTAATGGTCCCCAAAAAAAACATCAGTATTCCATCTGCAAAACAAAATTGTAGAGGCCCCAAGCTCTCAAAAGGAGTAGCAAAGGGGGAAAAAGAAACTTGACCGATCAAGATATAGAAAAGCATGATGATCTCAGGTATCGCTGTAGACGAAGGCATTTGTAGAGGTTTAAAGCTCTCAAAAGGAAAAACAAAGGGAGAAATAAGTCTGACCTTTTAAGATTAAGAAATTTCACTGAAATCCAGGAAGTCATTCGGGATTTAAGTCTACTAACGTAACGAATTCCGCTAAGACAAGGATTCAAGCGTGACGATTACAGATAATGCTGAGATTGAGTGCAGGGAAAAAGTGAACAAAAAGCCCTGTCCGAAAAGCAAAGAATTTGAGAATGTAGCCTTAAAATAAAGTTAGAATCACAATGCAATCCATCATCTTTGATTTAATATCGTTAGTATCTCGCCAACCTGTCTCTTATTAATTTCAGAGCCCCTTTCCTATAAGCCACAGCAACAAAGTCGCCAGAGTCACCTAATTCGGTATGGTGAGCCTAGTCTGAAAAGATTAGTTGAAGTTTGATATGTTTGGCTTCCTATCGTTCTTACCTCGTCAACTTATAATTGTAGACCGTCTTCCCTACAAACCACACTCACAGACACCAAAGCTACTTAATTCGTTAAACCAATTCATGTAAGCCTAATAGACAATAATATATTGACAACCTTCTTTACTTATTTCACATCTCCCAATCTTGATGTCTTATTGCTCTTATCTCAAGACCCCCTTCCCTATAAATCACGCCCAAAAATAAGCTAGAGCTACCCTATTTGGCAAATAGACTTATGTTAGCCTAATAAATAATAAAACGTTGATGTATTCATAATATACAACGCTAACCTCATAGCCCCCTTTACCCATTTGATATCTACCAGCTTTTTTAACCTATCATTCTTATCTTCTCATTCTATACTTTTTTCAGAGGCCCGTCCCTAGAGGGAAGTTTTATAAACAGCAACAGTAAAGAAGCTGGAGGCATCAACTTCCAAAAAAATACACGTCTAACCTCAGGAATACCAATTAGATAACTCCTAAAGTTCTTGATTTGTAAACCGCTCCCAAATATACTCTCTTTTTTGGAATATAGACTCATGTTTGCCTAATAGATAATATATCGAGGATATTTTTATAAGGCCCAACTCAAAACTAAACTTTTAAGCCTTATTATTATTATTTATTCCTTGACATGCAGGACAACTTGGTCAGAGAGCGGAATCTTAATCCGAGGCTTGTTTCTGTTTCTTGAGTGAGACATTTTTTCGGTCGAGCTACTAACCCAACGCAAACTTAATTAAGGTCTGTGGGGCGACCGTGATGATTTTATAGCGCAATGAGCCTTCTCCGGCTTATGTGTTCCGCGGGAGGTACTTCATTTAACTCGTACCACCCGTGTCGCCATCTAGGGATAACCTTCTTTACCCATTTGACTACAATATTTTCAGTGTTTCTTCCCTATAGGGAAGTCTTATCAAAAGCCACCGAAATCTTTACATTGTCTCAAGTGAGCTCATACAATAATACGTCGACAATTTAAGAAAATACACCTCTCACCTTATTATCTTCTTTACCCTTTTGATATTTAGCAACGTTTTTGGTTTCCTATTAATCTTATCTTTTCATCCTATACTGCAAATCACCTTCCCTAAATAGAAGCTAAAACCTCCTCTTATCTGAGCCTAATAGATAATAGATCGTCGATATTTTCATAAAGCACAACTCTAGCCTTATAACCTTTTTTACTCATTTCACATCTCCCAATGTTTTCGTTTTTCTAGCGTTCTTATCTTCTTATCCTATATTATTTTTAGTGCCTCTTCTTTTTAGGGTAGGTTTATAAACACCTACCAAATTCCTTATATTGACTCATGGGAGCCTAATAGACAATAATATTCCGACAATTGAACAAGGTACAGCTCTAACCACATAGCTCCATTCCCCCCTGTTCCTCAATTCCTCAATAAGCTCATAGTCACTACAGTGTATACCACAGTCGGCTCACCTGATTCCCTTTTTTTCTTGCTGCCTCTTGCTGCATCAATGCGCTGCTTGCTCTTGACTTATGCTGCTCTCTCCTCTCACTCTCTGAAGCGCTTTGAACTTTGAATTTCTATACTTTGAATATTTATCGTACTTTTTTTTTGCTTTGCGCCAAGTTAATGCTTCTTATTGCAGCTTATGTTGACCTAGCCCCCGCCCAAATCCCCGCCAGAAAACCCATCGACAGAGCCATCAACCATTCAGTAGCGACTTTTTATCCCAAGTGTTTTGTTGTTGTCTTTTTCACAGTCTTTGTCGCCTAGACGCTAAGTATTGATTAAATAGGCCGCTTGACAGTCACTCGTCAATGGAACCAAAAGAAAAACCGGGTCGCCGCTGGAAATATGAACCATAGGACTAGGGAGTGGGAGGAGGGGGTCTCTGTAAAGAGTTCAATAGCAAATGCTTATAAAGTGCAATGTCATCGTAGGTAGTGTATAGTATCTTATACTAATTCCCTTTTGTATTTTCCAAGAAACAAACAAGTGGAGGAGGCCTGAGGCCTTTGGCTTTTTTTCTTGGGAAGCACACTTGATGGGCTTTTGTGGTGCTAGACTTTGATTAAACGTGTTCAAGTATATAAAGCTTAGTAGGCATTATATGCATAAAAGTTGACAAGTATATAAGCCGCAAAAAAACATAAATAAGAGAATTAAATAGTGGATAAAAACTACAATAAAATATTAAGTATTTACCTTAGTTTGTAATATTCAAATATGACGTACCTGCAAATAAAATAAAAAATTTGTTTATTAAAATATGAATTCTTAAAACAATTTTTTGGTTAATATTAATAAGTTTATGGCTTGTTTTTTGAAAAGAAGATATTTATTATTAAATTAAATAATTTATTTAAATATAAAAAAAAAAATGTTATTGAATAATAAATTATTTATATTTAAGAAACTAGATATTTAAAAAAGTTTATTTAAAAATAATTTATTTAAATTTAAAAAAATGTAATCGAATAATAAATTATTTATATTTCAAAAATTATTTAAATAACAATTTATTTAAATTAAAAAAATTTAATTGAATAAAAAATTATTTATATATACAAAAATATATATTTAAATAATACATTATTTACATTAAAAAAATATGATATATATTTAAATAATAAAACCTTTTTGCCATTAAAATTTTTGTAAATTTCGAGAGAAAAAAATATTAAAAACAAACAAAAGCTATAAAAAATTAATTGAATATTGACAAAGTTATAAGCCAAATAGCTGAGCTTAAGTTTATTAAAAATCCTAAACGAATAAACTTATAAAAAAAAAACAAATTTTGTAATTAAACTTTATTTTTTTCACACTTTTTTTACAAATCTTAAAAAAATGTTGACACTAATAAATTAAATTAATAAAAAAAAATTAATTTTTTAATTTAATTATATTTTCTAAGATGACCTCTTGACTCTTTTTAAAATTCTTGAAAAGTCATCATCAATAGTATAAATATAATATCATAAAAAAAATACATTTATTTATCTCACTTTATTTTCCAAGAAAATCTGCTTCGGACTTTTTTAACAAAAAAAAATATAAATTTTTTAATGTACATTTTATTTCCAAGAAGATCGTAAAAATATTAGCATAAAAAAAATTTTATTTTCTTATCTAATTTTATTTTCCAAGAAAATCTGCTTTTGACTTTTTTAACAATTCTTCCAAAATCATCAATAAAAACAAAAACAAATATAAATTTTTAAATATACTTTTTTTTTCCAAGAAGATCGTAAAAATATTACCATAAAAAAAATTTAATTTTCTGATCTAATTTTATTTTCCAAGTTTTCTTTTAACAATTCTTCCAAAGTCATCAATAATAATAAAAAAAAATATACATTTTTTAATATAGTTTCATAAATCTTGAGATGACTCTTACAACTCTTCAAAAATCGTTATCTAGCATGGAAGCTCTCACTCAATTTTTCAAGAATCCAATTTTAGTAGTCTTAGTAGTCTTGTAAGGAATCTGTCACCAACACTAATTTTAATCTTCGAAAAATTCTAATTTCCTTTTTTTTTGGCTAATTAAAATTGAAAAACAAAATATTCCAATATGTACATGAGCCATTTTTAATTCTTCTTCAAATTGTACAAAAATCGCATGTTTTATTGGAGATATAAACAAAACGAATTTTTGAAATAAAGCTAATTTTTTAGATATCGAAGACAAAATTTTAAAAAAAAAGAAATTCATAAATGAGCCATCTCTTAGTCTTCTTACAAATCTTCAAAAATCGTATTCTTTTATAAGAGATGACACTAATTATAACTATTAGTTTCAAAGACAGCTGATTCTTCAAGATCAAAAATCGAAGAAAATTTTAAATACGTAAATCGTTTCTAATGCTATTTAAAAATCTTCAAAAGCTAAGTTTTTTATAGTGAAATCTTACTAATATTTAGTTTCATTTTTGAAGAAAGCTAATTTTGAAAATACTTTTTTGGCCTTTTAAAAATTAGCTTTTGCTTAGTCTTGCAAATCTTCCAAATTATTAGTCTTTTATAAGAGATGTCACTAATTTTAGTTCTCAGTTTGGAAAAAAGGTAATTTTTTAATCTTATTCTTCTTACAAATCTTAAAAAAATTTTGTTTTTTATGGGAGATGTCTTTTACATTAATATTCAGTTTCGAAGAAATCAAATTTTTCGAGATTAAAAATCGAAAACAAAATTGAAATATATAAATCTTTTCTAATTCTTCTTATAAATAAAAAAAATTGTACTATTTTATGGGATATATCACTAATATTAATTTTTATTTTTGAAGAAGGCTAATTTTTCGAGTTACTTTCTTTGTCTATAACAAATCGAAGAAAAAGCTGAAATACGTAAATGAGCTATTGATTAGTTTTCTTGCGAATTTTCACAAATCGTATTCTTTTATGGGAGATGTCACTTATACAAATGGTTAAGCGAATTTTTAATTTTTTCAATCTTAATTCTTAATTAATCTTAAATGTTCTTACAAATCTTCAAAAATCTTAGTCCTTTATGGAAGATATCACTAACATTATTTTTTAATATCAAGGCAAGGAAATTTTTCGGATACTTTATTGGCTTATTATGGGGAATTATTAATTCTTCTTCAAATTCTTTAAAATCAAAGTTTTTTTATGGGAGATGTCGCTCATATTAATGTGAATTTGGTGAAGAAATCAATTTTTCAGATAATTTATTGGTCTATCAAAGAACGAAGACTAAATTAAAAAACGAAATAAGTACTCTTTATGTTTGGAAATCTTCAAAAATCTCAGTTCTTTTTAATATGAAATAACAATAATATTAATTTTTATTTTGGAAGAATGCTTAAAGAAGAAATTTATCTTTTTATCTCAAATGTCTTTTTCAAATCTTCAAAACTCTTAGCTTCTTATTGAAGATGTCAATGATACTAATTTGAATCTTCAAAGAAAAATAAAATTGATGCATAAAATTGAGCCGATTCTTACTGTACTATTAAATCTTTCACAATACAAGTTTTGTTTGGGAGATGACACTTATTATTATTTTCTTTTTTTTTTGAGGAATTCTTTCATTATTGTTGAATAGGCTGAGGTATTGGAAGAACAGAATGATACGACTCATTTGAGACTAGAAATCCATAGCATACAAAAACTTTTATACTTTTACTTATCTAAAGACATAATAAATCATCATCTCAGATGAAGAAATTAAAAATGTTGTCAACTCTTCTCTTGACTGTTAATTGCTTATACTTTTTGAACTTACAAACTTTTAGTTATTTATATTTGCTCCTATAAATATCCCTTTTTTTTTCTGTGCCAATATGCTTTTGTTTTATATGAAGAGACCATTAACAGCTCTTAGCCATCAACTTGAATTCTTCCTAACTGCACATTTAACTTGAAACTCTTTTCAAAAGTTTTATGTACAAATTGAGTTTAGCTGAAATGAAAAAAGACGAAAATAAATATTTTCCTGGCCATATCTAAAGGAAAAGTTTCTAGCACCTTCGGGTGTCATGTCATTTTTAGCTCTCTAAATGACCCTAAGTGTTTAGCAAATCTTCAAATACAACACTGGCGCTTGTCAGAGTTGTCTGCTGCACTTTTCCCCCCCGCCCGAATGACAATCCTAGTAACACTTCAACACACACAGAGACTTGGACATTATTGAACAAGTTTTAACAATTTAAGGAGTTGCCATTAAATCGAACTTTCTACTTGAATTCGATCAAAAGTGGCATAAGAAGTGCTAACAACCCTCCCCCCAAATCCTTGCCAATATAATATAAAATATAATATTTTGCTACATGGCACAAAACTTTTTCTCATCTTAAAAAGTAAAAACTGACATAGATAAAGAAAAAGAAGAAGAGTAAAGAGAGAGAGAGAGAGAGAGTGCGAGATAAGAGAGAGACAAAAAGTTGCACACAAGTCCACTTGACACTAATAACAGATTTTGTGGTTGCTCGGAAAGTTGTTTAAATATTGCAACAACAACAACAACAAGAAATATTGCCACCCAGGAGTTGCCGCATTTTGTGGCAACTAACTGAATGTCCATCAAAGGGTTAAGTGGCCTGCGGTAAAGTGCGTTGAACTCAGCCAAACACTTGGTCAGTGCTGCCAAGTCAAGAAAATATGACGCCAGCAAGCAGTTCAAACAAGCAGTTGAAAAAATAAAATGAAAGCTGCAAGAGATAGAGTAAACCAGAGAGTGCTCGTCACTCAAGTCGCTCACTGACTTCCTTCCGACTTGGACATGCTCATTGCAGCCAACTTCAACTTGTACAGGTCAGTCAGACAGTCAGTTGGCCAGTTACTGAGCCAGTTAGTCAGTTTTACTGTCACTCAGTCAGTCAGTCATGCGGTCAAAAGAGTTCTAAACTCTTGCATTTCTCAAGACGGCTGCTTATCAAAAAGGAGCATCAAAACTTTGACCCATAACTTAAGACGAGTCAAGTCCTCAGCCTAGCTGCAAACTTTATGTATAACCCAACAGCAGATAAAAGGCTAAATATTTATCGCATATCCCGAAGATACATCCACACATATACATACAAACACACACGCACACCATACTCTCTCACACTTGATATTAAAAAATTAAAGTACAGTAGACAGCAAAAATAGTGCACAACAATTTTTATGGGTAAGCAAATGACAGACCTTTTGGGCTCTAAAAAAAAGTGTAAAAAATAAAACTAACAAATTTGTTTAAATTAAGAATGAAAATTGATTTAAAAGTAAAAAACTATTCTATGCACTTCAATGCTTAAAATTAAAGTTTGAAAAAAAACATTTGAACTTTTTTTTTTACCAAATTAACAAAATATTAATGAATTTTTAAATTTCCTAATGTCTATTTTATAATATCACAAAAATTATTAAAATAAAATAAATATTTTTTTTTTTTCAATTAAGAAGGCAAGACAGCTTATATTTAACAGAAAATTTGATTTTTTTAGAATTCTTATATTTAAAGCTAAAAAAAATTTGTTGGCAAGTTTTTTTTTTATTGGGGCTAAAATACATATTAAGTAGATGTATTTTTAAATTTTTAAAACAATTTAACCAAAAATGAATGAATTTTTTAATTTCCTAAAATAAAAAATTTCATATAAGTTTATTTTTTAATATGAAATAAATTATAAAAATAATATAAATAAATTTGGAAGCATTAAGACGGTTTACATTTAAAAAAAATTATTTATTTTAGACTTATTAAATTTTAAGTTAAAAATAACTGAGGGGAATTTTTTTTAAGACTAAATATTTATTATCCAGTTTTTTAACCAACTAAAAAAAAAGCATTTTTACATTCTTAAAATAAAAATGGCGGACGTAAAGTCGGGCGCGGACGACTTAAGGATACCCTGTACCACTAGCTTGTAATAAAGTCCGATTTCTTCACAAAAAACCAAAAACTGAAGAACTTTTAAGCAAAAATTTTTTTTTTGACCGATCGTTCCTATGGGAGCTATATGATATAGTCAACCGATTTCAATAGAATTTGACACAGTGCTTAAATACCTTAAAAAAGATATGAATGCCAAATTTATTTCAAATATCTTTACAAACAAACAAAACACATCGAATTTTGTATAAAAAACGTGTTTTTGGACCGATTGGTCCTATGGGAGCTATATGATCTAGTCAACCGATTTTTATCAAATTTTATATACTGCTAAGGAACTATAAAAAACTGACGAATGCCAAATTTGGTCCTCATATCTTAACAAACAAACGAAACACAACAAATTTTGTTAAAAAATCGATTTTTTGGAAGATCGGACCTATGGGAGCTATATGATATAGTCAACCGATTTTGTTCAAATTTGGCAAATTGCTTAAGTGGTCTAAAAAATTTCCAAACGCCAAATCTGCTTAGGATATCTTTATTAAAAAATGAAATATAGCGAATTTTTCTTTAAAAAAGTTATTTTGGCCGATCGGTCCTATGGGAGCTATATTATATAGTCAACCGATTTCGATCAGATTTTGTACAGTGTTTGGGAACTATAAAAAACTTTCGAATACCAAATTTGGTTACGATATCTTCATAAACAAACGAATTATTCATCTAAAACGCTTTTTTTTTGTCGAGGTCCTCTCAAACACCCCCATGGGAGCTATATAATTTATCCCCGATATCAAAAAAATAAAATAAACTTGCCTCCTATGGAATAATATGGGATCTAATGTGAAAGTTTGGTAACTCTAGCTCTTACCATCTCTGAGATCTAGGCGTTCACACGGACAGACGGACATGGGTATATCGACTTCTCTATTCGCCCTGATCATATTTTAGGTAACTTTGGGGTGTCTCCGACGTCTCCTTCTATATGTTACATACATTTTCGGCTTGCACAAACTTAATATACCCTTGGTACCATACGGTACAGGGTATAAAAATTGATTTTCCAACTAAATGGTAAAAAAATAAATTTGCAACGAAAACGATTTTTTAATGAATTCTATTAATTTTTATATATTTAGTATGCATAGTAGGCGCTTATATATATAAAAAAATGTATTTTCGCTATTGCAAATAAATATTAAAAACATTAAATTGGAACAAAATATTTTTTTTTAATATTTGGATTAAATGAGACATTTTTGGAACTAAATATTTTTTTAAATATTTGGATTAAACGAGGCATTTTATAAAACATTTTTTTTTATATTTATAGAGTATGCGTTTTGGGCGTTTGTAAAATAAAAAAAAATTCGATGTTGCAATAAATATTAAAAAATGGATATTGCTTCATAAACGATTTTTTCATATTATTTGCATTAAATTAGACATTTTATAATACAATTTTTCTTTGAATATTTATACAGCATTTATAAAATAAAAAGTTTCGATTTTGCAACAAAATCTTAAAAATTAATATTGCATCAAAAACGATATTTCAATTATTTGCTTTATATAAAGCATTTTTAATTAATCTTTCTTGGATTTCTTTTAATTAAAATTATGAATACTTAAAAAATTATCTTAATTATCTTAATTAATTATCGTTTTTTTTCTTGTCATTCTTTTCCTTAAAATTTTATAATCGAGTCAAACTCCTTTATATTTATATAATTTTTTTATTGTAAAGGAATTATATCTAAACTCTGATTCAATATATTGAGATAGCTTTAATCAATATTTTTATATTATTTTCGGGAAATAAACCAAGTTGTTAAAATTAAGTAGGCGTCATATTGATTTTAATTTAGTATTGAAAGCAATTTTTGAAATACTTGATTGCATTAGTCTGTCAAAAAAAGGAAGAAAAATTCAAAATGGTGCATGATACATTTTTTTATTTTTTTTTCGGCAAATTAAGCAAATTATAAAAATTAAAAATGTATTAATATACATGAAATTTATTTTTAACGAAATTGTTCTTTACCTGTTCATAAAAATGATTGTTTTTTTTGGCAAAAAAAATCGGGTTCCATAAGATATTTTACAGCTTTAAATTATCGTATAAACTTTTAAAATCTCAAGAATTTGCTTTTAAGCATATTGCGTTTAAAACGATTTTCCGTAAAGCATTAAAAAATTCAACGATTTCTAAAACTGCTTTCTTTCAATAGCGCAACCTGCGAGTGCCTACTGTACTCATTTATAGGCTCGCTTGCATGCAGTAAAAAATAACATAAAAAAAATTATATTTTTATAAAGAAAATAAAGCAAAACTTTGTCCATTGACATTGAAACTTTTTTGTGTATGCCGCATTAAAAAAAAAATAAAAAACAGTGCCCAAAAAATTTCGAAAATCTTTTTTTTTTTGGTGTAGTCAAAAAAAAAAAAAAGATGGCTTATAAATTGTAGAACGCACAAAATAAACGCCAGCGCATAATTCAAAAAATGAGCTAAAGTTATGCCTATGCCGAGGCAGCTACTAGACCCAGACCGAGAACCAGACCCAGATCTGCAGACCCAAAAACGTAAAGCAAGGCGGCACCACCAAGTCGATTGTGAACTGATTCAGCCGAGCAACCGAGCAGCAAATGTGAACGCCTTGGGGGCATCAAAGTCTATAATTCATATGGGCCGGCATACAATGGGGAGCCACAAAAATGTTTGCTAGCAAAAAGCTGCTAAATTATTTTTTTATTGCTTTCAAGCGGCTGAAGAGAGAGAGAGCTTTGGTTGAAGTGTAGGGTGGGGGCTGGGGGGAGGACTTACTGCAATGACAGTAAGCGTTAAATATGAACAAAGTGAAAAGTATTGCCAACGGGCGTAAAAGTTTTTTGCTACCCCCAACGTTCCATCTAAATATATAAGTACATAGCACATAGTATATATATATACTTATATATATATATATATTCTCTGGCACTATTCCACAAGTTGAGCACATCAAACAAAGCACTTGAAGTAAAACTTTTACTGGGCTTTTGTTACTGCCGCAAACCCCAACCCCCAAACCTGCCCCTCTATTACTGTTTGTCGCTTTGTCTTTGCTAAAGTTCTTCTTTTCTTTTTTTGCGAGTTGCAGTTCTAAAATAATATGCCGCCACGCCTACTGCTAATACAGCCCCAACCTCCATCCGTCCTCACCTTGCAGCGACGACTTCAACTTGGCCTTATTGCATTTGCACGTCTTCTTCACCTGCTTAAGCAGCATGCAGCATGAAATGAAAAGTTTTGTGGCAACTTTGGTTCACCAAAAACGTACAGTTGGCAACTCTGTCTCTCGCGCACACAGTTTTTACAGTGCTCGGCAAAAGTTCACAACTTTTAGTTACTTAATTTGCTTGTTTGCGGTTCTCCTTGCTGCCGTTGACAACTCTGGCACCGACTGCTTGGCTATTATACTACGTCAGCTAGCTCTATCTGTCTGCACTTTGTGACGTCATCGGCAAAATATTTGCATACTTGCGGCTGGCAATGCCACCTCAAAAGATACTTTTTGTAAGAGAGTCACAAATGCTGTCTGTGGATATTGACAGATTGCTGTTATTGCTGCAATATTCATCTAATAACTTGCTAAATGCAATAAGGTTAAGGTATTTATATGGAGTGCTTTAGGTTCGCGGTAAATTGAGTGAAGCTTAAATTGTTTAAAGGAAATGGTTGGGCGCTGGGGAGAATGTAATAAACTTATGTAGACTTCCTTTTTTGCGGAGTAATCGAAGGGAAATTTGTCAATTGTGGTTGTTGGCCTTTGAAAGCTGCTAAATCTTTCGAGTTTACGGGGAATTTATTTGTAAAGTTGAGATTTTATAAAGCAAGCTTGTCTCCAACTCACCTGGCCACCTTATACGATTTGCACTTGAGTTGTTTTTATAGACTGTGGTGGTGTTGGTATATTAAGTTTGTGGAAGCCGAAGTTGGTATATTAAGTTTGTGGAAGCCGAAGGAGACATCAAAGACCCCCAAAAGTTACCTTAAGTAGGATCAGCGTGACTAGAAAAGCCGATCCCTGTCAGTCTATCTGTCTGTCCTTCCGTATGAACGATGATATGGTAAGAACTAGAGCAACCAAACTTTCAGATTGGCTGCCTTATTATATCAGGAAAAACAAGCTTATTTTCCTTTTTTAATATCGGGGTTTTATTATATAGCTCCCCCTTATAGGGGTGTTTCAGAGGATCTCGAAAAAAAAAGTTTTAGATGAAATGATGCGTTTGTTTATGAAGATATCGTAATCAAATTTGGCACTTGGAAGTTCCTAAAATTTAGAAAAAAATTTTAAAAAAATCTGTTGATTATATGATATAGCTCCGGTAGGACCGCTCGATCATAGGAAAAGGCAGTAGAGCATAACTTGGTTGTTTATAAAGGTATTGTAACCTTATTTGGCATTCGAAAGTCTTTTAGAGTTTCCCATCGTTGTATTAAATTTACTCAAAATCGGTTGACTAAATCATACAGCTCTAGAATCAATCAATCAATCAAAAAATCTAGTTTGATTCAAACTCCATTCTGTATCATTTGTTTATGAAGATATCGAAACATAATTTGGCACTTGGAAGTATTTAAGAGTTCCACAGCACTGTAACAAATTTTATTAAAATCGGTTAATTATATCAAATAGTTCCCGTACGACCTGTTGATCATAAAAAAAAGGTGTACGAGCTTAACTCAGTTCTTTATAAAGATATTGTAACCAAATTTCAAAAGTTCTTTAAGTTTCCTATCAGTGCATGAAATTTGATCAAAATTGGTTGACTTTATCATATAACTGCCGTAGGACCGATCGATAAAAAAGTTTTTGGAGCATAACTCGATTTTGTATAAAGATATCAAAACCAAATTAGCCATTCGAAAATCTTTTAGAGTCCCAGCACTGTATAAAATTTAATTAAACTCAGTTGACTATATAATATAGCGCCATATGACCAATCGCTAAAAAAGACCGGATTTGTGGGCAAGCAGCTTGTGGATCTTTATCTGTGACCATTTGGCTAAAAACGGAACGAATACCGTCCAACAACCACCGAATTCACCTGACTTCGCTCCCTGCTATTTTTTCCTATCTGGTCGACTCAAGAAACCGCTCCGTGGAACTCGTGACAGCACCCGAAACGTGTTTATCAAAAGATGGATCTGATGGATATACCGCATTATACAAAAAAGTTTCAATGATTGGATCCTGTGCTAGCATTAAAATGGAATGTCAATAATAGATGAGGGTTTTAAAGAAAAAAAAGAAGAAATCACATCGTTTGGCTGTGAACGCCTCACGATGATAATTCCGGGAACTTTTTGAACAAGGCAGTATATCTTTTAAATTTTTTAATGCATAGCAAATTTAATTGCAATTTGGTATGTGGTATCCCAAAGACGTCGGCGCCCGATTTTAACGTACGATAAATTTTTCCTTTTAATGGGTTGAATATTTACTATTTGTTACATACTTATGGCTCTTAAAATGTAGTTTATTTTCTCAGACAATTTCAATACCAAAGCATTTAACATTTCCGTTTTATAATTAGAGCATACAAGTTTTAGTATAAAAACGCTTAGAAGATCTTTAAAAATACATAATTCCAATTTCTGGATTGCTTTCTTTGGCTGGTGGTTTTGTCTGCTCTCAAAGAGTTTAAATACCAAATATAGATTTCTTCTTTATTCCAAAAACTGTACCTTGTTCCCTAGTCATTCTCAACTAAGAAGTTTTAGACTCAAGTAACTAAGGTATGATTGTGCCACTGAGCCACCTCGAAATAGCTTATATCTTGAAGCTTATACCTAATATTGCACTTTAAAATAGTTTGGGGCGTGCATGTGGGCAAGGCGGCTCACGAAAGTATCCCAAATATCAAATTTGGTTAGCCTTACACCTATAGTCACCAAGGTTTGAGTGTTCAGACGTACAGTCTGACACAAACCGCTTACAAACATTGCACCACCCTTGAATACCCCTAACAAAATCCACTCTGCTAGCTTCTAGCACTCAATTTCTTTAGAGTTCATTCACGTTGCCAATTTATCAAGCAATCCAAGTTAAGTTCTCAGTTCTCAGTTTGTTGAGCTCCAAAAAACAAACCTCAGTCAAGACTGGTAAACACATTAACTAAATAAATGGCTTGACTGCGCATAAAACTCATAAATTATATATCCGCAAATTGCTAAAAATAAAGTATAAACTAACAGCAACTATACAAAATATAGAGTTGGTTGGTAGCCATTTTGACCCATATCAGCTGTCATGCTGCCAACAATAACAACAACAACAACCAACAATCAAAACAAATAAACAACAACATTGTGGTAGCTGCCAGTGTGACCGTGCGCTTGTTTAAGTTTTTGTTTTTTTTGATTTTTCGGCTTGATTTCAATTTTAAGTTTGAGCTTTAGCTTTACATAATTAAAAAGAAGTTTTTTGTTGTGCAAGTTTTATAACCCTAAATGATTGATTAGATGCAGTTAAATGGCATTTTACTCAAAGTGAAACTGAAAACTCTGGCTCATTCAATTAGTGTGTATTTGTTGACTAACCACAATTCCATGAGCCAAAGATCTGCTAAGTTACCAATACAAAATACTACCCATCCATATCAGCCAGCTTTCAATGCGGCCATATGCGTAAATGAAAAATCCCTTTTACGTAAGGTCTTAACAAGCAGTCAAAAAACCTACAGTCACCCCTCGACCCCGCCACCCACATAGCTCTCTAGCCGGAAAAACTATTCCACCTACAACGGAGGAAATTTTATTTTCAATGCGCTTTTCAGCAGCTTGTCGATACACTGGCCGCATCCAGTCCAAATCCTACAAGTATTTCGGTTGCCCACTGTCAATGGAGCGGATACGTATTTTTCAAACCCATACACAAAAAAACTCACACAGATACTCACCCACACACACACAAACGCATTCATCATCAAGCCATATTAGTTCTTCTGTAAGCTTTTTCCCTGCCAAAAACAAGTTTCAAACAAGAGAGTGGAGGAGCGGTAGCGGGAGTGCGGAGCAGCACATGGTTTTGGCATTTATTGAGAGGATCTTTAATTTGTTGGATACCTCAATTGGAATTGGTGTCTATTAAGTGTTGCCGTTGTTGGGTTTGTTGCAGTTGTTGCAACTTGTTTTGCAACTTAATCGATTTGTAATTCGTTTTCAAATTTTTGACAGATAGTTTTGGGATGGCTTTACCAAGTGCAAAAACTGGGCCAAAGTTTCAGTTGATGGATCTGTTGAGAGCGGGATAGATTTATGAGGACGGATTTTGGTGGGACTTAAAAGCGTTTTTTAGCATTCCTCTAGTTGATGCTCTATAAATGAGAAGAAAAAAAACCAACTCCGAAATAAATTCTATTCCACAATTTTTATACCCTGTACCTATAGATAGTGATTTTTATCAAAATTGGTAGAAAGGATCTAAATTCCATAGGGTCTGAATACCAAAGCTTTTCAATTGTTTTCTGTTTCATTATTAGAACATAAGAAGTTTTCTTTAAGAAGACTTTGTAAAAATGCCGAACGTTAAGTCGGGCAGGAACGACTTTGGGATACCCTGTACCAATCGCTTACAATAAAATCGGTTCCTTCATAAAAAACCAAAAACAGAAGAATTTTTTTAGCAAACATTTTTTTTGACCGATCGTTCCTATGGGAGCTATATGATATAGTCAACCGATTTCAATAAAATTTGACACAGTGCTTAAATACCTTAAAAAAGAGCTGAATGACGAATTTGGTTCAAATATCTTTACAAACAGACGAAACACATTGAATTTTGTTTAAAAAATGTTTTTTGGACCGATTAGTCCTATGGGAGCTATATGACATAGTCAACCGATTTTGATTAAATTTGGTACAGTACTTGGGAACTATAAAAAACAATAAAAAAAATGTCAAATTTGGTTACGATACTTTTATTTTTTTTCGAGGTCGTCTGAGATACCCCTATGGGAGCTATATAATTTAACCCCGATATCAAAAATAAAATAAGCTTGTCTCCTATAAAATAATAAGGGATTTAGTCTAAAAGTTGGGTTGCTCTAGCTCTTACCATCTCTGAGATCGTTCATCCGGACAGACAGACGGACATGGGTATATCGGCTTTTGTAACCCTGATTCTACTTTATTAACTTTAGGGGGTCTTCGAAGTCTTCTTTAACTTTCGATAATTTGCACTTTTGTACCTATTTTGCATTTCGTAACAATTATAAGTTATAATCTAACTTGAAGTTTTTATATGTAGAATAAGAGAATACCAAAGAATATTTAAAAAATTATTTTTTAATAAAATTTAGGAATCATACTATATATCTTTTAGAGTTCTTAATACATATCGGATTTAATAGCAAATTGGTGGGTCTTACAGGTTATCTGACTTTCTAAAAATTTAAAGAATTATTATTTTTAAAATACTGAAGACCAAAGCTTTTCAATTGTTTTCTTTTTTATTATAAGAGCATCAGAAGTTTTCTTTAAGAAGACTTTTAAAAAAATTTAATAACAATTTCTAGATTGCTTTTTTTGGCTTGTAGCTTTGTCTGCTCTCAAAGATTTCAAAGTTTAGATTTGATTTTTCTTGTGTCAAAGTAGTCGGAATCAAACCACATAAAAAGGTTGTCTATCAAAAGATTTGGCTAATTTGCAGATATTTTGTAATCCAAATGCTTATAAAATATAATTATTAATGTGTTTTTGTTTGCGTATTTTGTCGCACAAGCGTAACGTCACGCCAAAATGCAGACAAGCTACTTTTCTATTTAATGTAACGTTAGGACAGGCGTATAAAACAAAATTATTTATGCCTATTTACCAATTCAAACGTAACATCACGCCAAAATGCATAAATGATATAAAAAAAATAATAATTTTGCGATAGATATACAAAAAAAATGTATAGAAAAGTTTTTAATTTCCTAATACCCCTAGATACCATAGTCTAAAAATTTATTAATATATATATTTTTTTTTAATTTTCAAAAAGTTGTTTTCAAAAATATTTCTTATTCTTCACAAATTAAAGAGCGCTAAAAAAAATTTGTCTAATGAAAAAAAATTTATCTAGGTACTAAATTAAATTTAAAAAAAATGTGATAATTAAATTACAATAATTAAGCTTCTTACAACCATAAATTAAAACTCAAAAAAAAATTCTTCTTTATGAAAATAAATTTATCTAGGTACTAAATTAAATTAAAAAAAAAAATGTGATGATTAAATTAAAATAATTAAGCTTCTAAAATTTAATTATTAAATTAAAATATTTAAAATAAACTTTTTAAAAAATTGTATTATTAAATTAATTTTAAAAATATGTAATTGCCGTTTTTTGCATATTTTGCCATACAAACGTAACGTCACGCCGCATATATGATATAAACAAATTTTAGCAGAAATATATCTCCCCTACAAAATGCGGGAAAATCGGGAAGTATTATTATTTTATTTTTTTTTTAATTTTAAGAGTCAATTAACTTCAAATTTTGTAGAATTTTTTTACATTTTATAGTATACTAGACGGCCTCCGCTGCGCTCCGGCTCGCTCGCTCGTCTAGATCTGGAATCTTTCCGATTGATCGATGAGTGGATTAATTTCATCATAAAATTTTCAACCACTCGCCATCTTTACATTTTAACCATGTTTGATGGAGATTTGGTAGTTTTCTTCTCGGCATTGTAAGCAGTACTGATATTAATGTTTTCGTGCACTAATAATGTTAACCTATAATGGCGACAGGATGTCTTTTTTTTATTTTTTCACGTTCAGTCAAGACAAAACATAGATTGAAAAATATTGCGTAACGCGCCGTCCGCGAAAGCCGCGAAACAGGAGTATGGAAGGCTTCGCGGCTAACTTCGCGCCCGTGAACACACCATGAAGGTATAGTCCATAAATGAAAAAAAAATGTTAGAAGTGGCAACCCTTATCTCTTAGGGGTATGAAAAATAGATGTTGGCCGATTCTCAGACCTGCCCAATAAGCACAATAACAATAATTTTATTTTATTGAGGCACACCAAATTTCATGAGAATCGGTACAGCCGTTTCGGAGGAGTATGCTCACACAAAAACCAATATTCACAATCCCACGAACCAATTCACACAAACTTATCGCAATAAGCTTAAAACTTCCGCATTGACCTCTAACACACGCAAAAATCTGATTCATCGACTCGTTCATGAGAACACCCATAATACGTAAAACATAAGTTTCTTCTTATATATAAAATTCTAGTTTCACAATGTTAGTTACCATACTCCTCCGAAACGGCTGTACCGATTCTCATGAAATTTGGTGTGCCTCAATAAAATAAAATTTATAACGTTTATAATTTTTGTGTTTCCTTTCGACAAAAACAATTTACTAAAAAATATTAGTTAATCTGACAATGTACACAATGCCAACCTAAATTAACAAACAAAATGTTGTATTGGAAAATCAAATTGTCCTTTTTAGTAGTTTCGTCGCAATTAGCGGACAAAATTGTGAATCTAAACCATTCTCAGATCCCCTTGAACACAGACAAAAAATTTCATCAAAATCGGTCCAGTCGTTTAAGAGAAGTTCAGTGACATACACACTCACAGAAGAATTATATATTATAAAGATTAATTCAATAATTATTTTTTTTTTAATTTTTTTAAATCAATTCAATAAATCCTTTTTACTTTTATAAAAATATGTTGAAGTATAGAGCTGCACCCTGAATTGGGTTTAAAAATAAATTGATTATTGAGTATATGTTGATTAACACAAAAAAAAAATCTTTAATCAAATTAAGCTATTATGCATTTTTATGCATATTATCCATTTATTTGTTTAACATTTTTCACGAAATATTAACAGAATTTTATTAACGTTGCCCAAACCTATCTTTTTTTTATTAAAAGCAACCCTTTTAGTTTATTATTTCATCTTTTATTTTATGGTTTACATTTTGATTAATTAAACTTATGTCAACACTAATTTATGCTATAAATGATTGCACTCAAGCTAAATGGATTTTTGACAGCGAAAACGTTTATTTAAAAAAAAGTATATCTGCTTTTCATTAAGCTTAAATAATTTATTTTAATATGCAGACAGACAAGCATTAATTGGCGTGCGCCATCTAGCGGCAAAATAAATGATGACGAGTACGTTGAAGACGTCATCAAGCGACTTTTTCATATAAAATGGAGTCAGCGGCTTAAATAAAAAAACAGCCTAAAGGTCTACGTTGCACTGACTATTAACTTTTTAATACTAAAAATTAACTTTTACTTTATAATTATATAAATTAATAGCTAAAACTAAAAAAATACGTCTACACATACCTTATACATATAGTCAAGATCTTGTTGGCCTATAAAATTCACGCACATACCTGTAAAGAGAGAATAAATCAATCAACAAATTGTTTTTTAAGCTTTAAATAATAGTTAAATATTGACATTAACGATGAAATATTTACAAAACAATTTTCACGCTGAGCAACACTGCTGCAGATGACAGATGACAGCTGCTCTTAACACACACACACTTAATATACTTCTCTTAAGAGTATAAAAAAGGAAGAAAGAGCACAAGAAAAAGCAAGCAAAAAGAAAAGAAAAGAGCGCGCTTGAGTATTGAAGAAAGTTCTTAAAAGTAAATAGAACGAGAGTGCAGTAAATAGAGCCATTTGGCTGATTAAGACACACATACAAATAAACATATTAACTGCTCTCTCTACGTCTATGCATATGTATGAGTGTATATGTATCTGTGTGTGCGTACTTCAGACTGGACACTTGGCAAAATGTAATGAAATGTAAAAGCTTAATTTTATACACTAATGAAATGCATTTGCCACACACACACACAAACACACACACACTCTCTCTATATATATATACACAAGTACATACACATGTACAAGCAGCGCGCCTTTGGTAAGCCAATAAAAGTAAACAATAAAAACTACACACACACATACACACACACAAAACCACAAGATACCACACACAGATACAAAACATAAACTGATAAACATAAAACCAGATACAATAAAAGTATCTACAAAAAGTAGCAGAAAATAAAAGAGGAAGAACAAAAAATATCATAAAAACGATATGAAATTTATGCGCATATTTCAGTTCCTCCTTTTGGTTTGGTTTGGTTTGGTACTGCGGTTTTACTTCCTTTAGCAGGTTCGGTCTACGACTATGTCTTCTTATCTCTTTTAGCGTCTTCATCTTCAGCTACATCATCTGCTTTTACATTATCTTCATCATCTTCAAAATATACTACATGAATTTTGGAAATTCTTTTGTAGATTGTTGGTTTTTGCATTTTACTATTTTTAAGGTTATGTTGAATACATAATAAAGCTTAAACTAGGCCAAAAGCTGAATATTTTTAATGTTTGGAAATGTTTTGTTGAGATAACTTTTTGGCTTATCTATCAAAGGTGCAAACAACTATTTCAAATCGTTTGCTAATTTTTCAATTCTCTTCTTCTTGCGATGTCAAGCTTTTTGGTGCTCAAAAAAAAAATAATAATAAATTTGCCCAGCCAGTGAAGCCGAGTACAGCTTTAAATCATCTTCTTGATAAAACAAACTTTTCATTTCATAAAAATTCTCAGAAAGGAATATCTGCTTTTATTTTCTATTATTAAATTTAATCATCATCTTGACAAAACAAACTTTTCATCTCATAGAAATTTCCTAGAAAGGAATATCTGCTTATCTTTTCTAAACGAAAATTTTACAATATTTCTAGATAACTAAGAAGAACAGAATTGAAAAAAATTAATTTTCTATTTGGTACAGCTTTGAATGTATCATCATCTTGACAAAACAACCTTTCATCCCTTAGAAATTTCCTAGAAAGGAATATCTGCTTATCTTTTCTATTAAATTGGATAAAAAGCGTTTCTTTTGAATATTGGCCCAAGCAAAAATTTTAAAATATTTTTAGATAACTAAGAAGAATAGAATTGAACAAAAATTAATTTTCTATTTGGTACAGCTTTGAATCATCATCTTGACAAAACAACCTTTCATCTCATAGAAATTTCCTAGAAAGGAATATCTGCTTATCTTTTCTAAACGAAAATTTTAAAATATTTCTAGATAACTAAAAAGAACATAATAGAAAAAATTAATTTTCTATTTGGTACAGCTTTGAATGTATCATCATCTTGACAAAACAAACTTTTCATCTTATAAAAACTTCCTAGAAAGGAATATCTGCTTATCTTTTCTATTAATTTGGATAAAACGCTTCTTTTGAATTTTGGTTTAAACAAAAATTTTAAAATATTTCTAGATATGTAAGAAGAAGAACAAAAATGAATTTTCTATTTGGTACAGCTTTAAATCATCATCTTGACAAAACAACCTTTCATCTCATAGAAATTTCCTACAAAAGAATATCTGCTTATCTTTTGCATTAAATTTGATAAAAAGCGTTTCTAAACGGAAAAGAAAATTTAGAAATTTCTAGAAGAAGCACAGAATTAAAAAAGCCTTTTTTTATAGCACATCTATAAATCATCATCTTGTCAAAATAGAGTATTATTTTCATCTCATAGAAATTGTCTAAATAGAAAAACTATTTCTAGTAGAATGAATTGAATTTTGGACTGAATGGAAATGAAAACTCTGAAAAACTTCTAAATAACTAAGAAGTATAGAATTGAAAAAAATTCATTTGTTATGTAGAGCAAAAAGAGGTAAATTCGAAAGAATTTTTTCAAAATTGAAGTTTGTGTTGTGTCCAGTATTTAAAAAGCTTTTAAAGGTTTGCTCAGAATTTCTGTTGTTTTCGAAAAAAAGTATATTCCAAAAAGTCGGTTGAATTTCGAAGAATATTTTTGGTGACTTTTGGGAGTGACGAAAAATGTTAATTTTTTCGAAAATTTAAAATATGAATGAGCTACATTGTGCCCAAATTTCAGAACGATACGAAGGATGTTGTCGCGATTTTCGATTTCTCTTGGCTTGAATCCGAAAGTGTTCAAAAATGATAAAAACCGACATGAAATTTTATACCAAATAGTTTATATTATTTTTGGTAATGAAATGAATTATTGAAATAATTGCATATGTAATAAAAATAATTGTTGCTTAGTGAAATGGCCTAAAAAAAATGTTTTTGTGTTTAAAAAAGCGATTTTTTTTTTCGATTTTCATTGCTTTTAGCATTTCCAAGACATCAACAGAACTTGGAACCGATTTACGAGAATTTGTTACGCTTTTTTGTAAGTTCTCGGCATTTTGAAATTTGGCCGAAATTATATTCGAAACAAATATATGGCATGTTTCGACACTTTCGAATTCACCATAAAACGAGCTTCCGAATTCACCCGAAATCGACTTTTTTGAAATCAAGAAGCATCAATCTCATGGCTTGCAAAAATCGAAAGGTATCCTTTTGAATTTGTGAAATATAGAGTCTAAATAATACCATGGATAAACTTATATTTAAGCTTATTCCAGAAAATCTGGAAATTTTAGCGAAACATAAGCCTAAAATAAAACTTTCAAGGTAGCAATTTTTTTAGAAAAATTAAAAGAATATTATCAGAAATTAGCGTCAGTCATGAATAGTGTGACCAACTGGCACGGAAAAAGCGGGACAAAGCCAGTTTTAATGAGTGTCGCAGTTTCTCCATGACTACCTCCAGGTGGCCGGGATATAATAATATAATAAGAAATAATATCCAATATTGCTTTAGCAAATATCATCACAAAATAAATACGATTTTAAACAAAAAGCAACAGAAAAATATATTTAAATTATCTACAATTGCAATCGACTAACAATTTAAGTTGAATAATAAAGTTTTTTCCAAAAAAAATTGTCATTTTTAAGTTCAAGTGTTCCGGATTTTAGTTCCTTTTTCAGAAGATGCCCCGGTTTCGCTCAAAGTTGAGTTAGCGTTAGACGTTTATTTGATTCTTGATTTCATACTAAAATTTCAAATCAGAAATATTTTAGAACGCGTTTTCGAATCCAATTGTCCTAATATTAAAAAAATATAATTTATAAAAAAATTGTATTTTTTCTGAAATAATGGTTCAACGCATAAAATTTTTCGTATGCAGCCAAGAAAAATAAGCTTAAGCATTAAAGTTTACTTTGATCATCTTCATAAGAGTTACAATATGATTACACAGGTCAATATGGTCTAGTTTTATTTTTTTTATTTTTAAATGTAGGGGTCATTTCTGAAGTAATTCGCTGTGTAAAACTTGAAAACGGGGTCAGGATTTTGAGGTATTTGAGGTTATGTACCCGAAAAATTGTGTTTTTTCATACTTTTGAGGTTATGTACAGGGTGCCAAAAAATTTTGAAGTCTGTCTATTCAGTTACACCACTTAGTATCATTCATATCTTTTAACTTATGAGATCAAGAGATCAATTACAAATTTTTTTTTCGCAAATTTACGTGATTAGCGTGATTCGGATTCAACACAGCAAATTACTTCGGAACTGATACTTAGCTTTCCACCAACTAACATGACCCCCATATTTGTAGAACTACTTCATAGTTAACCCTATTCTATATGCCTATTGCAAGAGTATTCGTTTTGTAACTTTGCTCACATTTTTTTTTTGTATCTACTAGATCTGTTTTTTTTTTGTTTTTATTATTTGCGCCATTTTTGTTTGCGTCGTACGTAGGTCGTCTCGTTGTGAATGCCTGGCCAGGGTTGTCATGCAGCTTGCTTGGCAGCCATAACTTTCGTGTTGTTGCTCACCGCCTGCCCCCCGTAGCCATGCCCCACCTGGCCCATGCATTTTTATTGTTATCTCTTTACTGCTTTTGACCCTTTTTTTTTATTTTTTTCTTTTCCAGCACACTCCAAGATATTGATTCAAGTTTCAATGCTAATGTTTGAAGTGTTTGTGTGGGTTTTGTGCCAATTCGATATTCCTAGGTGAAATCTGTTCGGGAGGCGCTCTTAACTTGAATGCCGCTTGCAGTTTTTACCGTTTGCATCGTAAAATCTCTATCTATGTGTGTGTGTGTGTGTGTATTTATGTGTGTGCGTAGCACTCATAGCTACATGCAACAACAACGACAACAACAACAAAGCAGGCAATATATTGACTTGGTACTTACCGAGCTACCGTTACACGTTGTCGGCACTAATCATAAGCCAAACGGTACAACAAGCTCAACAACAACAATAAAAACAACAACAAGGACAAACGAAACGAACGGCAATAAAATACATGTAAGTAAAGTCAAGTACAGTTGTGCACAAAAGTGCACAGCTGGCAGAAATTTTTGGAATTGTTGCCTCGTTCTAAGTTGTGGCTAATTACTTTTGTCACAAATGCTGCGACGGCACAATTCCAATGCAAAACGTCATTTTTTTCCAAAGAAAATTGCAGCAAATATATTTTTTGTGACGTCAGCAGTGACAACTTTGTACAGTAGAAACACTTTATAAGGTTTTGCAGCATTTGGTTGGGAATGTTAAAGTGACTTACTAATATATTAGGCGGGAATTGCAATAGATTTGGCTAATTTAATTATTTTTGAAAGAAAATTGCAGTAAATATAGTTTTTATGACGTCAGCCATGTCAAGTTTGTACAGTAGAAACACTTTATAAGGTTTGCAGCATTTGGTTAGGAATGTTACAGGGACTATCTTTAGTTATTAGCAGAAAATTGCAATAGATTTGGCCTTTATAATAATTTTTCAAAAGCATATTGCAGCAAATATACATTTTATGACGTCAGCAGTGTCAAATTGGTACACTTTATAGAATTTGGATCATTTGGTTAGGAATGTTACAGGGACTTACTTATTTATTAGGCGGGAATTTCAATAGATTTGAATAATTTAATAACTTTTTAAAAGAATTATGCAGCAAATATATTTTTTATGACGTCAGCAGTGTCTTATATAGTAGAACCACTTTATAAGGTTTTGCAGCATTTGGCTAGGAATGTTAAAGGGACTATCTTTAGTTATTAGCAGAGAATTGCAATAGATTTGGCTATTATAATAATTTTTCAAAAGAATATCGCAGCAAATATACATTTTGTGACGTCAGCAGTATCCAGTTTGTACAGTAGAAACCACTTTAAAAGTTTTGCAAGATGTGGTTAGAAATGTTACAGTGATTATCTTTATTTATTAGCAGAAAATTGCAATAGATTTGGCTAAATGCATTATTTTCCGAAAGGATATTGCAGCAAATATATTTTTTGTGACGTCAGCAGTCTGAACTTTGTACAGTAGAATCGCTTTATAAGGTTTGCAGCATTTGGTTAGATATGTTATTGTAAGTATCCTATTAAGTAGACGGATATTGCAATAGATTTATTTTTATAGCTTAACACATGTCTTGGTTGAATATTAGACCCATTATGTAAGAGGATAGCCTTATGTTGCTCAAAGGAACAAGCTCCATTGAACTCTATCTGACGCTAGTTGCTTTGTTTAACTTCAAATCTTTCTGCATTTTCTTAATTCTATAAGAAATGTTATTATTTTTAGTATTTCGTACGTGATCTTATCTCCGACTGCTTTGGGCATTAATATCCAAAATTATCATTGCAATATCAATAAAAAAGTTTAGTTGATATCCTCATTCTATTTTTTTTACATTATACTATTTTTATAAAATAAGATCAAATAAATAAATAGCCGTAGAAGATTTACTCCATATGAATTTATGTTACAAAATTTCTTCTAAGATAACAGGCTGCCGGATTCTAAAAGTAAGATGACTATTTAATATGATACATACTTTATAAAGCTTGTTACTCTTAAATGGAACATCTCCAATAAGTTCTTATTTACTAATATCAAATTGTATAAAATATTTATTTCACCTTAGCTTAAGTCAAGGCTTAATTTTAGATAGATAGATGGATAGATAGATAGTAAAAATTTCTTCTGTCAAAACTTTCAAAGTGTTTGACTTTATTATTGTTTCCCATATGTTATTCAATATCCCTTTATAACCAAAGTTTATTTCTCAAAAAGAATTACTTCAAAGATCCTATCATCATTCAATTTTACGAATCATTCTTACAGTAGCTGGTGTCAAACTTTTAAAAAGACATTACTAAAAAATGGCGGACGTAAAGTCGGGCGCGGACGACTTTAGGATACCCTGTACCACTAGCTTGTAATAAAGTCCGATTTCTTCACAAAAAACCAAAAACAGAAGAATTTTTAAGCAACAATTTTTTTTGACCGATCGTTCCTATGGGAGCTATATGATATAGTCAACCGATTTCAATAAAATTTGACACAGTGCTTAAGTACCTTAAAAAAGCTATGAATGCCAAATTTATTTCAAATATCTTTACAAACAAACAAAACACATCGAATTTTGTATAAAAAACGTGTTTTTGGACCGATTGGTCCCATGGGAGCTATATGATCTAGTCAAACGATTTGGATTAAATTTGGTACAGTGCTTAGGAACTATAAAATACTCACGAATGTCAAATTTGGTCCCAATATCTTAACAAACAAACGAAACACAACAAATTTTGTTAAAAAATCGATTTTTTGGAAGATCGGACCTATGGGAGCTATATGATATAGTCAACCGATTTTGTTCAAATTTGGCACATTGCTTAAGTAGTCTAAAAAATTTCCAAACGCCAAATCTGGTTAGGATATCTTTATTAAAAAACGAAATATAGCGAATTTTTCTTTAAAAAAGTTATTTTGGCCGATCGGTCCTATGGGAGCTATATGATATAGTCAACCGATTTCGATAAAATTTGGTACAGTGATTGGGAACTATAAAAAACGTTCGAATACCAAATTTCGTTACGATATCTTCATAAACAAACGAATTATTCATCTAAAACGTTTTTTTTTTGTCGAGGTCGTCTCAAACACCCCCATGGGAGCTATATAATTTATCCCCGATATCAAAAAAATAAAATAAACTTGCCTCCTATGGAATAATTTGGGATCTAATGTGAAAGTTTGGTAACTCTAGCTCTTACCACCTCTGAGATCTAGGCGTTCACACGGACGGACAGACGGACAGACGGACGGACGGACAGACGGACGGACGGACAGACGGACGGACGGACAGACGGACATAGGTATATCGACTTCTCTATTCACCCTGATCATATTTTAGGTAACTTTGGGGTGTCTCCGACGTCTCCTTCTATATGTTACATACATTTTCGGCTTGCACAAACTTAATATACCCTTGGTACCATACGGTGCAGGGTATAAAAATAAATATCATGCTTGAAGTTTAGATGTCCTCTAAAAAGTTTGACTATGTTGGAAAATCCCCAGTAAAACTCCAACTTATTAACATTATTATTAAAATTTTAGCTTGCAAAAAATATTTCTGAAAGTAAACCGCCTGTAAGAAATACATTTTATAGTAGAAACTAAGAATAAATTTATTTTTTAATGGTTGAGCTTGAGAGCTATGTTCCATCTAGGGGCAACTCCTGTTATTAATATCATAATTAATCTTTACAGTAGTCTAGGAAAAGGTTAATATTAGATCTATTTTACAAAGATCTAATGCTGCCAAAACTCACATTCTAAATGCTTTCATTTAAACTTGTGTCAATCAAAGCTCCCAAAGCAGAGTAGAAAATGTTTTACATTTAACACAATTTTAGAAATATTTCAAGTCTTGGTCCGCCTAAAAAAGGTGGCGCAGATTTGCTTAAACAATACAAATTAATTTCTTTAAATTTTCCAACGCAGCATTTTCCTTTTACCCATATCTTTTTTTTTTTAACTCAATTTCATTTAAGGCCTGCTTTAATTTTAATCCATAACAAGTACATCAGTGTGGTACCGATTGTGTTTGTATGCGTGAACGTATCGATGTGAAACTTATACTAAATGAAAGCCTCATCTCATATGATGTGCACAATATAATTTTCAACTCGAAACGTTGTAATCATGAAAGTGAAAACTCATGAGGAACAACAAAATGTATCATTAAAAGAAGAATATCAATGGAAACAATGGCAACCCTTAAACAACAATTCCCTTCACATTGTTTCAACAATTCACTTTACATTTTTTAAATTTTGCTGTTCATATTGGTTTTCAAAATGCAATGAAATTCCTTATTTCTTGCAACAGTTTTTACAAGAATTGTTTGAAATTTTGGATAAATTCCAATCATCTATTGTTCAATTTGCTGCAATAAAATTCAATTATCTATTGTTTAAATTAAAGATATTGATGCTGTGCGAATATAAGGTAAGCAATACAAAAATGAAAAGAATTTAAAAGAGTAAATAAAACCACACAAAAGTTAAAATAAAACAGTATCAAAGAAGCCATTGTTAACATTTCTATTCCAGTGTAGTCAAATAGGAGAGGCTGTAGCATGGGATAATATTTATGGAAACAAAGAATTTGACAGGATATATGTATACCAGTGGATGATTTGATTCAAATAAAGAAGATTAGGGCTTTGCGAAGCATGCTTGTGGCGGAGCTTCCTAGTACCTATAAACGCACTAAAATTAACTCAGCTCTTCGAAATCTCTACATCTTATAATAAAGTCATTCATTGGCTGACATAAAAATACTTGCAACCAATTTTTTAGCAAAAGTTAAAGAATAAAGTGTGAGAGAGAAAATTGATGCGAAACAATCTTGTCTGGGTTGTCACTCATATGGCTAGGGTGATCCAAATAATATGCGATCAAAAAACGTATACAAGACTTTAGAAATATTGAATTTTAACTAAAAATTTAATTTCATAATGATCAACTTTAGACGACAGTTTTTTTAAAAATGTGTCAGTGTGGTACCGATTGTGCGATTATGCATGAAAGTATCGAGCTGAAACTTATACTATATAATAGACACATTTCATACGATGTGCAGAATATAAGTTACGAATTTCCAGAAATTTCAAATGTTTTACTTTTTCAATCACTTTATCGCTCTAGTAGGCTTTTATTTAAACTTAACTCGTTTAGCTGAAAGCTTCATAAAAATATAATTCCAGCGACAACATTACTAAAATAAAGTTTTTAATCTAAGGCATATTATTTTGATAATACGCCGTGGATATCCGTGATAAAGTATACAATAAGATGTCGAAACTGGTTAACAAGTAAGTGACCATAAATTTTCATACAGCCATGAAGCAGCAAACTTCTTACTTATAAACATACTATATTTATATACAGAGCAGCTAAGGAGCTTGAGGACTTATGTGAAGAGCCCAAGTCTTCATCCGATTCCCATCAAGTAAATCCTCGAGCAGAACCCGGTCTTGACGCTGTGAAGACTTTGGCTCCTAAGTTTTGTGACTTACAAATTAAGGCTTCGAAAAAAGCTGTACAATTGCAGTTGAAGTGGAAGGAAGAACTCCGCAATAGAGCCAAGATGGAGCTGCAGAAGCCTATATTCGCTCTATCAAATCAATTGGAGCAGAAGCCCCAGCGCGGTTTGGGAGGAAATAAGCAGTGTAGATGTGGAGAATTAAGTCTGAAAGATGGAATTGTTTCCTTTACAAATTTAAAAAGTTTTTTAAATTGTTAAAGCTTAAATGTTTTTTGTTAGACCAGCTTAAGCCGCATATCTTCAGTGAGGTTTTTCAAGGAATTCCTAAAATTTAATAAAATAAAGTAATATATTGCTGGGTGTCTTTTTTTGGAATCGGAAATTACTTTAATTATAACGAGAAGCATTATAACACACGAAGTGCATACAAATTTCAAAAAAATTTTGTTTTAGTGACTTTGGGCTTCCGTAGAAGAATTTGGAATTTTTGACCTTAGTCATAAAAGCGCTTTGATTCGATTTCTGCAAACTTGCTGGAAATTTTCTACAACTGCAAATCGTTGCCCTTGGGCCAGTGTTGGGCAAACATTTCTTTGTGTGAGTAAGCAGCGCAGAAAGCAAGAGCGAATGAGAGAGCATGCACCGCTATCAAGCCAAAACGAGAGAGAGCTTACACATACTTGGAGCCTGCTTGAGCCGTCTGCGCTGCTGCAGAATCTTGTACTTTAACCAAGCGTCTTGTAAAAATCGGGAAACTGCTTAGCACTGCTTAGAAAACTCGGCTAGTATCTGACAAAACGCTGCTTTGCGGAGCTGGGCAGTCTGGCAAATCTGCCCAAACGTACTTGAATCTATTTAATGCAAACTCCAAATGGTGCAGCAAGAAGAGATTAGCTCGATCTTTTTTATATAAAATCATCCCAATATAAAATTTTAGGTATCACTCTTAGCACCTGAGGCTCTATTCTCCAATGAGGAGGTAGAGAAAATTATATTGATAATGACTCTTAGTAGATGTTACTTTTATCTTGCGTCAAAGCATTTCAAAAAGTTTGACTTGATGTACAGATCAACTTGGTTAAGTTGTTGGGCCAGAATTGCCCATCACGTCAGGATTTTGGGATATTTGAGGTTATGTACCCGAAAAACTGAATTTTTTCCTACTTTTGAGTTTATGTACATGGTACAAACAATTTTCGAAATCTACGTAGCAAATTACTTAGCTTTCCAACAACTGACATGACCCCGGTATTTGTAGACCTATGCTATCGATTTACAACATTTTAACAATAGCCCTTCATAACCAAATCCTTTCATCATTCAATTTTACGTATCACTCTTAAAGTGGTTGCCGTCAAATTTAGCCAAAACGTTTCACTTCATTATCGTTCCACATCTCTTTAGCTAAAAAGCATCAAAAACCAAGGTTTCCTTTCACGACACAGAGATCGTATCATCATTCAACATTTTGGATTACCATTAAACCCTTCAAACTTTTCAAAGCTTTTGACTTCATTATCGTTTTACATCTTTTCAACAAAATCCCTTTATAACAAAAGTTTATTTCCAAAAAAGCGTTTTTTTATTCAAAGATCATATCATCATTCACTATGACGGATTACCCTGCAAAAGCTGCTGTCAAATCAGTCCTAAGCGTTCCACTTCGTTATCGTTTCATATCTTTTAGTAAAAAACTCTCAATAACCAAGGTTTCTTTCCAAAAAGTTTCAATTTTTTGACTGTTACCCGCTTTAACCCTTAAATTTGTATAAAAAGAGAAAACTCTTCAAAGAGCTTGTACCAAACAAACGATTTTGTTTCTTTTAGATCAAAATTTAGCCTTAAATGATTATTAAACAATTGATCTAACAAAATAACTAGTTTCAGCTTAAATTTCTAAACCAAATCACTTTGAACACATTTCCGTTTTACGCACTTTACAACACTGTTGCTTTCTTTCTCGAATTGAGCTCACGCTGTGCAATCATAATTAAAGCATTTTACGGCAACGACTTAATAGCTTTTCAAATAATGTGACACTTGGTTGCATATATTTTGACATTTTTTCGGTATAAATATATCTATAAATCTATATAGCTCAGGAGGCATAACACATCAGCTACATTAAGTATACGACCCGTATAACAGAAGCCTCTGCTAAGCACTCCAACCCACGTTGACCTCTATTCTATGCGATTGGGACTGTTAATTACCTTTGTCCCATGTTTATAATTATGATATTGAAATATGGTTGCCTACATAGCGATGTACATAATACATAAGTATATATGTATATACTATTTCATGCAGATCGTAAATCATTAAGATACCCAGAGATAGACACCCATGGTGATCTATTTAAAAGCATTCAGCTAATTTGCGCCAAACAGCCCATAAAGTTCAGTGACATTCTACGGGGAAAGACGTAAAAGTAATCCCCACGCCACCAAAAATGCCATAAAGAGTTTTACATCTAACACTAAGTATGACAAACTAGTACATAAAAAAAACCCCCAGAAATACTCTACAAAATGTCCAATTCAGAGAAGTGGAGAAAATAAAAGCGTCGGCGATTTGGTTGATTTTTTTTACGTTGGTGTTTTCTCTGTGGGACTTTTTGTTTTCACGCTGTTTTTGTGGTTTCTTTTTAATACACTATAAAAGAGGTTATATTAGCTGGGTGAAAGAAAATATTTCAAGGGAATAGGTGAGAAACTACAAGCTTTATACCAGAAAGTGCTCGTCAGCTGCTTGGTAAACGAACTAAGAGCAGATATGTATATAAGATATGTGTGTTACAATGAAGGAGGGGGTGCTTTCGGGTCTGGATTCTCCGTCAAAAGTTTTTAAAATGGTTTGAAAGTCTTTTGTGAGCTATTTTATATATAAACTTCGAAGAGAAGAGCCGCCCAAAATCAAATTCTAGAGTCACACTTGGCTCGTCGCATAGACGTAATGTTAACATTTGTGCGATTTTTTCATATCGTTAGATAACAAGCAAATATTTAAAAAGCAAACTATCGTGATTAATGTTTCATCGGAAATATGGGCTTAGCCGAACATATAATTGACCATTTCAAGATATTGCTGGGTAAGCTGTTGACTTGAGATTGGAAGTAGCTTCTTCTTTTGCCTAAAGAGCATACATCAGATATTGGTAGCAAAATAAAAATTGGAAATATCGCATAAAAACACATTATAGTACTTTATAACTAGAGTGGCTTTGGATTAAAAACTTAAAGTCGTCTAGAGTTCAGTACCATGAAATACAATTTTAATTTTTAAAAGCATAGATAGGGAGATTTCGAAGAGAAAAATACCTAAAATATCATCAAGATGATTTTTGAAAAGACATTTTGGTCAATTGTGATTTCCGAAGTAATTTACTGCATTAAATACGAATCCGTGCTCAGAATTGGCGTATTTCGTTAGAGTTTTGAGATACTTGGGGTTATAACGGGTGATTCATTAAGACCTTTTTTTTTAATGATTTGACAAATCCAAATTTTAAAGGAATGATGGGATCTTTATTTATGATTTCGAAAGGATATTTTATGGCATTTATTTTTTAAAAATAATCTCGTTCAAATGTTGGCCGCAACTGCGTTTTAAATGGTCCATCCTGAAGGTCCAATTTTCCATGACTCGTTCAAGCATTTCCACTATTATTTGGCCAATAGCACGAGTAATGTTGGCTTCCAAGGCCTCAATCGCTGCTGGTTTGTCCACGTAAACTTTTGACTTTACATAACCCCAAAGAAAAAAGTCGAGCGGTGTGATATCGCACTATCTTGGCGGCCAAGGTACGGGTCCCGTACGTGAAATTAATCTCTCACCAAATTGACCTCGCAATAGAGCCATTGTTTCATTGGCAATGTGAACCGGAGCGTCATCCTGTTGGAACCAAATGTCGTCGAGATCACGGGCAACACTTTCAGACAGCAAAAAGTCCGTTAACATGGTCCGATAACGTGCGCCATTGATGGTAACGTTCGCACCTTGCTCATTTTTAAAAAAATACGGACAATCATTGGCCACCAGCCCACAGACCGCACCAAACCGTTGTTTTTCTTGGATGTAATGGCAGCTGGTGAACCTCTTCGGGTTGATCTTCTCCCCAAATACGGCGATTTTGCTTATTCACGAAACCGTGGAGTCAAAAGTGGGCCTCATCACTGAACCAAATTTTGGTCGAAAACAACGGATTTTCATCGATCTTACCAAGAGCCCATTCACTAAAACGGCAACGTGCAGGAAGATCATTCGGCCTTCCATGATGATTTACCAATGAATACTGAACAACTTTGCCTTTGCAAGCTGTCATGGGTCACGCGTGATCCACACGAAAATCTCTATTGAAAAAAAAAGGTCTTAATGAATCACCCTTTATATCCCAAGAAGTATGTTCCTACTTCTGAGGTTATGTATAGAGGGCAAAAAATGTTTATTATGTGTGGTCGCTGATCACAAATATGAAGTCAGAAAAATAAGCCCGCAAGTAAAAGTTTTCGAGAGAAATTACACAGTAAAAAATTATTGACTCAAAGGCTTTAGCGGAAGTTCTTTCAAATTTGTCCCAAAAGAAGGCGAAGTTTGGGAATTATTTGTGGCATGATGAAAAGACTTTTTTTTTTTTTTTTTTGATTGTTAAATGCGATTTTTATTGTACAACAGTTAGACATTTTTATCTCGACGAAATACAAAATGGCGACAGCACATCGTCCCCGAATTTGAGTTCTCCAGTCTCTTGTGAACCGGAATGAAAAAAGTTTTTTGTTTATTGAAATTAATAAAATTCTCTACGGCTTATACCAAATCAGTATGAGTTTTGACGAAAAATTAACCGAAATATGGACTTTCGAAAAAGAAAATATTTCACTTATTTTATTATTTGATCTTACTTAAAAATAACCATCATATATACTATTAGCATATGCCATACAAAAAATTATATCCTTCCCAACATACTTTACATGAAGGCTATTGGAATAATAGATCAAGACATGTGGAACATAGTTTCGAGAAAAACGCGTTTTAAGCGCACGCGACTTAGGTGCGTTTAAATCGCGCGCGACTTAGGAGCGTTTAAGATGCTCGCGGCTTAGGTGCGTTTAAGACGCGCTATTTCTATAAATACCGTTCGCATCGAAAAATCCTTTCCTGCACATATTCTACAAATATGTAGCTTTAACTTTTTGTAAACAAAAAAATCGATTTGCTTGACCAAATTTGAAGGAGTCTCCCCTTAACATTCGTCGCATAGACGTAACGTTAACATTTGTGTGACTTTTTAACATACTTAGCTAAAAAGCCAGTATTTCGAAAATTTTTCGAATTTTGTTAGCATTTACTTCCTAAAATATTTCCTCGTAATCTTAACATTATCTAGAGAGCATATTATAGTCGTTTTTCGAATAGGCTCACTTATATATTTTTTCTTGGTTTTTTTTTATGGCCCACACGACTATTTAAATCAACACAAATTAGAGAATTTTATGAGCTGCCAGGCAATGAATGGCGTCGCTGTCAGACGCTCTCTGCAGCGAGATATGGCAGAACTGCTTGGGCGGGGGCAAGCAGTCATAGACGACTGCTTGACCATTCATTCATAAAAATGCGAGTCAAAAAGAAACAACAAAAAAAAAGAAAAGAAAAGAATTCCAAACAAAACACAAAACAATTAATGACAAATAATTTAATTTGTTTACAACGAAATAAAAGAAAAAAAGCAAAAGAGATAAACAAGCAGTAAGCAAGAGCGCAAAAGACGCTGTCAAAATAAAATATAAAAAAAAATATACATATCTCGTATATAAAAAATTGAATTCATTTTTTATGTTGCTAGGAATTCTTTTGACCAGTTTAAGGTTGTTTTATTTTATTCACTTTGGTTTTATTTGTTTATTTTGTTCACGCATTCTTTTCATTCTGCTTTCAAATCGCATCGTTTGATGCGCTTCAACGCTTCTTTATCGTTGTTGTTGCTTCTTCTGCTTCTTCGTTTCTTGTTATTGTTGTTGCTGTTGTTGATTTTTGTTTATTTTTATTTAATTTTTAAGCAACTTTGACAGATTTATGCGCTGCTGTGGCGTAAATTATTGCACACTTGTCAGTGCTGCACCCCGCGCTGCTCCAACGCGCTCCATTCCCACTCATCCCAACCATTCCCACTTCATTCCCCATTCATTCATTCACTTCGCATTTGGAGGTAAGCTTAACAAAGATTTCTGGCTCTTTTAACTTTTGGGCGTGCGGAGCAGCAGTAGCTGCAGCCCAGGGAATTGAAATTGTACGTAAATGTGGGGAGTCTTTGGAGCGTGGGGAGGTTGGCTGGATTTGCGGGGAACCTGTGTGTACCAGCCATTCCGTGGGCGAGTGAAAATTAGCTGATATTTTATGTTTTTAGCTTGTAGCCCTCCCCCTAACCAGTCAAAAAGAATTTTATGTGCTGCAGAAGTTGCTGGCAACTCTGGCTGCTAAATCGCGCGCGTTATATATGATGGCAATTTAGCGCGCCTGAAAGATTTTTATTTGGATTTGATGGCTTAGGCAATCGATTTTAATGCTTATTTCAAAAATGATTTCTTTACGTTGCTTTTGTGTATTTGGTTTTATTCGATGCTTTATTTCTTTCTTTCTTTTTTTTTGACAATCAAGTCAGTCGAAGAAAAAAGTAATTTTATAAGTGCGCTTGTTTTCAAATTCTTAAATATACAAGATATATAAAAGTAGCAAGTTCTAAACACATAAAATGTTAGAACTCATACCAAATGCAGCTGTTTATGACACCTGAAGTGCGTGACCCATAAACCCTTAAACTCGATAGTTCTGGAATCGATTGCACGAGTGCTTTTCTCTGCTGCACAAACAAGTTGAGTTAAGTAACAAACAGCCAGAGTTGCCAGCTTCGAAACTTGTTACCAAGTTTTTAGTTTATGCTCTTAAATTAACAGTGTCTAAGAGCAGTAAAATTTGCCAACTTTTAAGTACAAATAGATATTAAATTATTACAGTCGAACTTAGCTAAAGCGAACTCATCTGGTGTTTTAAATAAGAATAATCGTAGTATTTGGAGTTGCCACAGAAATCTTTAAAGGGGTTTAAAAACAAATCTTTAGAAAACATCGTAGCTGCTACACAAATTTCAAAGATTTAATTTTTCGGACAATTAATTTCGAATGATTAGTAGTAGAATAAAGAGTTGCTACTTTCCAAAAAATACAAAATTATTCTAAAATTGCGTATTGCCAGATAATTAGCCATTGCAGCCTTACAATAGTAACCCGAACAAAGAAAAAGTCAAGCGAAGGTGTCGACGAACCTTTAGATCACTTCAAGGGTATTTACAGTATAAACAGCATTGTTTTTTATTTTTTTCTACAAAATCTTTATATACACTCCCCGAAATCGGCCTTAATTATTTTTGCAGTTGCTCCAAAATGCAACTTTTCTGCAAGATAATGCTCCAAACAACGTCTGAAAGATCAGTCGTGGTTAGTTCCAGAGCAACAACATGGATCGCCGGATTTGAACTCCATTGAGAACAAATGGGGGAACCTTTCCCGTGACGTCTACGCTGCGGACTCAAATTTCAGACGGTGTAGGAGCTACGCAGGACAGTTCCCGGAGAAATTTAAATTTTCAGAATTTTCGAGGTTATTTTTTATAATTACACTGTCCTACAAAATTGAAAAAAATCAAAGAACCTTTCAAGTGACCTAGTGTACGTTGTAGGTCTTGACGAGTAGATCACGATAGTGTGTTTCAAAATTGTCTAACACCCCCAAAATCGCAAGTTATCGCTTAAAAACAGTTTTTCGGGTACTGCGATCACTCCCACTATCACAACGTCGCCATTTTTCAACCGATTTTCGATTGCTTTACGGCTTTGGAAAGAAAAATATTCAAGCTTTAAGATGATATACACTTGTTTATACTTCATACAAAGCTACTACGAGATTTTTTAAAAGTTATCTAAGATTTACACTTTTTTTTTTTTCGATTTTCACACTTTGAAGTCATTTTTATATGACATTTTGTTAAAACACCTTTACTTTTTTACATTTACTCTTAAAGAAATTTTAATTCCGAGTCAGAAAAGTTTTGGTTTATTAAAATCGGTCGATAAATGTTTAAGTTACAACGCTTATTGTAAACAAGGAAATTAAAATTCCATCGACAAAAAAAAAGTTTTAGATGGATAATTCGTTTGTTCATGAAGATATCGTAACCAAATTTGGAATAATGCTTAAGAACAATAAAAAACTTACAAGTGCCAAATTTTGGTCGCAATATTTTAGAAAACAAACGAAATACAACAAATTTTGTTAAAAAATCGATTTTTTGACCGATCGTTCCTATGGGAGCTATATGATATAGTCAACCGATTTTGTTCAAATTTGGCGTTTTGAAATTTTTTAGAGCACTTAAGCAATGTGCCAAATTTCAACAAAATCGGTAGACTATATCATATAGCTCCCATAGGAACGATCGGTCAAAAAATCGATTTTTTAACAAAATTTGTTGTAGTGGGAGTGATCGCAGTACCCGAAAAACGGTTTTTAAGCGATAACTTGCGGTTTTGGGGGTGTTAAACAATTTTGAAACACACTATCGTGATCTACTCGTCAAGACCTACAACGTACACTAGGTCACTTGAAAAGTTCTAAATCACTGTTGGACAGTGTTATTTAAGCCTGGACTCAGTATTAACTTTGTGTTTTTCCCTTATTTTTTTACAAAACATTTATTTTTTGTTCATTTTTAGAAAAGTGTAGCTGAGTTGGTTTATCTTTGAAAATTGGTTTTAAGATTAAAAATCACAAAATCTTCTTAATTCGCTATAGGTAATTTCGAATGTATTGAGCCTAATCACCTAGTACTGGGTAGCTGAGTTGCTACAATATTGGGCTCAAAATTTGAACTTCAGACTCGATACATAAACGAAATTTTTTTATTTTTGCAATCCTTTTTTTAATTTCTATTTTGTATTTATAGCCGACATTTATTGATCTGTTAAGTTGGAAAAATTTTTTTGGTTTTCGATGTACATCTTAAGTTTTTTTTTTAATTCTAAGCCCAAATTCGTGATTGGCGACCCCGAAAACCCATATTTGCATAACCAACTCGAACTTTAAGCACAAAAAAAAAAAACATCTTAGAGCCTCTATTTTGAAAATCTTCCCACAGATTCGTAATTAGCAAACCCAAAAACCCATATTTGCATACCCAACTCGTACTTTCAAAACAAAAATGGAAACGCATCTTAAGGCCGCCATTTTGAAAATCTAACCCCAGATTCGTGATTAGCGACCCCAAAAATCTATATTTGCAGACCCAACTTGAACTTTACAGACAAAAACAAAAATTCATCTTAGGGCCGCCATTTTAAAAATTTGGAAAACTAATAAGTTATTTATAATCAGCTAACACAAAATCGTCTGAAGACCATATAAAAGGGTTTGCAATAATATTTTTCAGAGAAAAAGGCTAAAATTAGTGATTAAATTATGGAGTTACTTAGGCAGCCATTATATCTTCGCCATTTTGAAATATCAAAAATCAACGTACATCTTTAAAAAATTAGACCGGAAGATGAAAATTTTAGGCTCAAAAACTTAATTTATATGAAAAATGAATGGAGGTGGCAGGTTTGACAGAGAATGACGTATATTGCAAAATTTTAATACAATTGTAAAAAAAAATTAATAAAAATTTTATTCGGATTCGTTTTTGCGCCCCCCGGAAAACCAAATTTTTGGTCAAATACTATTTCTCTTGTTGTTTTGAATCAAATTGACCATTAGAGAGTAGGCAGAGGAGTTGGGCATTACTATTGGATCCGTTCAAGACATTTTGTTTTGAGATTTGGGCCTCAGAAGCGTTGCTACAAAGCTGGTGCCGAAAGAACGAAAGAAATGGTCCATTCAAAAGACATGATTTCCAAGATTTGGGTAAAAATAGAATGAATACCATTCAAAAACCACCGAATTCAACTGGTTCTATTCCCTGTTCCCTATTCGGTCGACTCAAAAAACCGCATCCGTGGAACCTGAGATGAGGCCAAGGTCAAATCGAAGATGGCTCTGTTGGCCATACCGCAAAAGTTTTGAATATTTGATCATAAGTGCGTAGCAATGGAGAGTTTTTAATGGCGACAAAATCGATTTAATTATTGTATTTTGGATTTTCCAGATAAACATCGGAAGCTTTTTGATCCTGGTAGTTTATTATATATACAAAATGCAGCTTACCATGTGAAAGTAATTAATTACAATACAATCTGCTCTCTTTGTACAATAAGTTAGGCAGTATTAAATTAGTCAAGCTTACCTGTAATGAAAAAGATTAAAAAATAATTAGCATGAATTAAATATTTATACTTGACTGCAAAATTAATATTTAAGACTCACAATAATATGCAAATTTTTAGAAATAAAGCCAAAAAAAAGTTTAAACAAACCATATTTATCTTTTAATTTGTTTGAACGAAAACTAAGCATATCTAAGAATATTTTTTTAAATTTTAGCATTATAGAATTCGCACTTTTTTAAAACTATTTTTCCAATTCGTTTAAATTTCACTTGGAACAAAACTTTTGTTCCTAAATCACATAAAATATGCGTTTTGGTGAATTTGATCGTATTTTGGAATACGAATAAAAATATTTTAATACATTTTAAAAATTTACCATTTAATATTCTTAGTAAAAAAAGCCTTCAGAAAAAAACACCCTCTTTTGGTTTATTTCATTAACAATCTATCCATGGATAATAGGAAAATGATTTGACATCAATCATTTTACATTACAGGCTTGACTTAGACTCAACAAAATCGGCCAATATAAAACAAATACACTTCAAGAAAAATAAAAGAGATGTCCCCTCTCGCCCTTAAATTTCCCTTCAATTTAAGCCTAATTTAATGTGCTGCCAAATTTTTCAAATACAAGTAACTAACTTATTATAGCCACATTTGGCAATTAAGCCTGCTCTCAAAAAACTCATCAAAACTGCGGCGAACAATTTAAATCCATATGCCCCAAAAAATCAGACAATACACTAAAAGGCAGAAACAAATAAAAACAAGCATATTATGTTGCACATGATTTTGGGGCTGCGGGGCATGTTGCAAACAGGCGGCGGCATTTGGGCGTGTCCGACATAAAAATCTACTCAACTCCAGAGTTGCTCGTCAACTAATTAGTTTTGCATTTTTAACTATCGCGTAGCACCCAGGGCTCCAATTGCGATTGCCGAGATTGCCCTGCCACAAGGCAGGCAGGGACCTTTGAAAGGAATACTTGGTTTAGGGCCTGGTCCTGGGCTGGCCATGGAGCCTTCTCATACAGGCACGCACTGCGTTAAGCCCAGTAGAAAAAAACGAAAAAAAATATATACTACAAAAACTTGTGGCCCCAATGAACAACATCAAATACTATGTACTAGTTGTATATAAATATATATATATACACACATACATATATATACTCAGGAACTTTGTGGAAACCGCTAAGAGCACGCCTGTCACTCAAATGCTCAGACATTGTAATACATGTGCCAAACCCAAGCAACAATATCAGACCTCCCATCGCTGAGTGGCGGGGCAAGTAGAGTAGCTACCAAACCAACCCATCCCAACCAAACCGAACCCATGTCCTCCTTCTCCTCCTCCCATTCCCAGCACCCACTTCATCTAGTACTCTACGTAATGTTATACCGCCCGCTGTAGCGTCTCCTGCCAACATTCTCTCTTGGTTGGTTCGGTTCACTTTCGCGTACTGGTTGCTAACTGTTGTCAGGTCATTGCACAAATTTCCATGCGTCATCAAAGATAATGCTCTTACATGGAGAATATAAGCTATGTCGTCAGGGTTGGCCATGCCTATAATTTACAGTTCTCAAATATTGCTCGTACTAATAAGTTATCGATAAAGCGACAGATTGGAATTTAGAGAAAAAAAGAATATTAGGTCAAGAGATATTTTAAAGGGTCGTCCTTTAACTTATATTCCTATAGTAAAAAAGTAGCTCAAAAACTTAACATTATAAAATTAAAAAGAAATGCAGTCCTTTAAGAATGGAGCATTTTGTCCAGTTAGCTGTGAGATTTTTTTTTTTTTAACTCTACCCGTAAGGCAAATTATTCTGATTCTAGGAACTAAATTAAAACTATCAGGGGTGCCACAGAAAACCAATTCGATTCAATTTCGATGCAATTGCAACGGTTTTAAAACCGCTCATAGTCATGTATGTGGCACCAAGAATTGGAATTGTATCGAAATTGAATCGAATTGGTTTTTTAAAACCCTTGTTAGCCATGTCTGTGGCACCAAAAATTGGAATTGAAATCGAATTGGTTTTCTGAGGCACCCCTGTATATGAATAAGAATTTCCGACAGTGTTAACTATTCAAAACACATTAAACATAGCTTGCTGGCAAAAATCTCAAAAAAAAAATACGAATTAGGAATTTTGTTTTTCAAGAGATTTCAATAATATTAACATTAACATTTTGTGATTTAAGTAAGAGATTACAATAATTTCCCCAGAAAAAAACAATTTTTATTTAAGCTATTCGAAGCACATTAACCAAATTCCTTAAATTCCTTTCCCGAAAACGATTCCCAGCAAATATTCAAAACACATTGAAAATGGCTTCAATTGATGTGTAATTAGTCTAAAAAAGTACGAATTTAAGAATTTCGTCGATTTTTACGCAAACGAAATAATTATTAGTTAATAGGTAATTTCCCTGAAAATGGCTACACCGAAATGCATTGACGTAATGTTTTTTCACATCCAAAAAATCAAAGGTGAACATGCATTTAATTGATGGCAAAAATCTAAATAAAAGTACGAAGTATTAGAATTTTTAACCGAACAGATTTTATTTAAGAAACTTACAATAATTTCCCAAAAAAAATGATTTTTTTAGTAACTCGTATTAACTAAGTTTTCTTACCAATGCCTTGAAAGATCTAAAAAAAAAGTACGAATTTAGAGTTTCAAATTTTTAAAACAACTTCACAGTTTCGACTAAATAAGGGATTTTAGCTACTCCAGCATTCACTGGTAAGTATTTACAAACATATAGAAAATGTCTTTAATTGTATGATGTATTATCTAAAATAATAATGAATTATTTATTAATTTAATCTTTTAGCAAACAAATTTTATGGAGAACTAAATGTGCAAATTAATTGTTTGTTAGATAAAACAATTTCCCTTAAGTAGGCATTTCCTTAGAGTTTTCAGCCTTTGTACATTAGCATAATAATGTAATAATGGCTATAACGAAATAATTTCGGGATAAGTTTCATTGAGTTCTTACAATAGAGCTGGCACGGCCTTAGATAAACTGAATTGTACGGGCTGGTCTTCAGGAACGTGCTTTTTTAGGTTATTAGAGAAAGTAGACAACTTCCCTTAGTGTTATGTACTTATATCGTAATGGCGTTAAAAACTTTAGAATGAGATTTGCTAGTTATATGTTTGTACCTACAAAGAACCAATATTATACATTTAGCTATTGAAAATCGGTTTAAGAAATTAGGGACCTTAATTTAATATAAGTATTATTTTGACATGTAAAAAAATGTTAGCTTTACCTGGGGAAAATAAATGTCGATGATTTCGAACTTGCCAATTAAACAAGCTAATTGGCCATACTCTGACAACGATTTACGCAAATACTTAGCATTCTTGAGTAAAATCCAGTATCAAAAATATACTTTATGAACAAATTTCATCCAAAATATACATTATTCGTGTTTATGTAACATTTGTAGCTCAAAGTATTGAATTTACTAAAAAAAACAAATCGCTTTAAAAATGCTTGAAATCAATTGACCGGCTTATTTCGAAATATAATTTCAAGTCTAACAGTTCTACAACAAATTTCTTAATGCAACATTACTAGCAACATTTAATGCATTGTTAATTTTAGATAATATCGTCGTTCTACAAATTTTTGAGAAAGATGTCTAAACGATAACAAATTTTTATTTTAAGAGTATCTAAAAACTTGAAATTTTGGCTTTCTTAAAAGACTTTTCATTTCATTTGTTGTAGAGTATATTTTTCGTGCTGATTTATATACATAATATCATAGTTGCTTGTGTTGCAACTAAGGCAAACATGTACATAATATAGTTATATGGTATATTATATATTACTAACGTTGCAAACTTTTTAAGTAACAGCAGCCGCGTGCCGTTTTTTTATAGAGTGTGTTTTTTTAGTATTTATTTTTTTACTCCTGGCACATGGTCTGCACCTATGAAAAAATACTCAACCACTTTGTAGAGCTTTTATGTGGAAAGAACGTAAACCAAAAAAAAATTCAAATTTCATTAAGGTTACATGGAAAGTTTATGCAGAATGGTGGATTCTTATCACAGCATATATAGTAGAACTTCTAGTCAGTGTACTCTATCTGGGGCGAATTTAAGGTAACTAAAATGGCATTGGCCTTCACGAAGCTGCTCTGGTGACGTAGACGTGCTTTCTTTGTAAGGACTAGTATGTTTATTTGTAGTTCTGGGCATCTGCTGACGTCACACCACTCCTGCATTTAACGAAAAAAAAACACCCTATAAGCATTGCTACCAGCCGCACTGTACTCAGCAAAAAAATCAACGAAATATTTTCATTTCTTACTGTACCTATCATTATAAATAAAGTTGCCACTTCAAAAATGTTAACAAACTCTTATCAAATGCTTGACACTGCGAAAACCAACTTAGGAAAAATCAAATTTTCTTTCTGCGACATGAAAAAAACCACAGTAATGATTTTTGTACCACAAAAAAAAAAAACTGAGAAGCTAGTAAAAACTCTTAAAACTGGGCTGACTGACAGCAACCGGAAGTAACATACAAAATGGCAGCCAATTTCGAAGGCATCTGTTGTTGGTAATGTTTCGCGGTAAAGATCCACAACACCCCCCACCAACCCACCACCAACGCACCACTCCGTAACTTGCTACAAATTTGACATTTGAAGTCTAATAAATAAGTTATGACAGCGTTTGCACTGCAACCGAGCACAAAATGTGGTCATGTAATGGTAATGGTTCACTCTTACCCAGGTTGGCACACTCTGGTGAAGTTACCTTCGCGTTCTCACTCCCATTCTCGCTCTTACTCTCTCGCTAGAAACTTCTATCTCTTGCTGGCATTGTTAATAGCCGTTGAAGCCCACGACAAGGACAACAACAACAACAACAGCAACAACATTGATGGTAACAGTTACAGAGAACATCCATTACAGGGCCACGTTTTGTAGTAGCTAGAGATAGGACTACATATATATTTGTACAGTATATGTCTATATATACTTGCAGACAGTGCTGCAAAAAAGTCTAGCTATAGGACTTTTGTCGGAGTTATAGCTTGTGTTAGAGAATATAACTTATCGTTTTTACAATACTCTTTTAAATATAATAAAATTAATATACTGACATTGGAAGCCAAAGCCCCAGCTGGTCGGAGCTCTGCATAGAACGACAAAAAGAGTGAATGGAGGAGAACCTGCAAGGTCAAGAGCCGCAAATTTTAAAGACAGCAAGGTCTTCGGAATACTCCGAAAGAGAGAAGAATTCTTTTGTATCTCCTCAATACATATCCACATATAAAAATAATGTGAATAAATATTGCTGGGATCACGCAATCCGACAAACTACAGGTAGTCAGAGCTCAGCATAGAACGAGATAACCATTAGTCTAAGGCTAACGAGAGAAAATGTGGCTAGAGGAAAAATCCCCACGGTCAAGAGCTGCAAACTTTAAAGACAGTCGGAAGGGAATGGAGACACCATAATAAAATACGTCAAGCGGCAAAGATGGATATGATCCGGTCATGTTACACGATTGCCTGCAGATAGGCCCTAAAAGATGGCTCTTACGGAAAGGATTTTCCAGGTAACAGTAGAAGAGGGCGACCACGTAAGAGATGGACAGCCAAGATGATCTACGAACAATTGGGATGACAGAGCAAAAGATAGAGAAGAGTGGAATGCTGTTATACGACAGGCTTAGATCCTACACGGACTATCAACGCCCTGGAGGAAGGATGGAAATGCATAGTGGCAATAGCAAAAAGCCGAGACAACTTGTTTTTTATCTGCATCTTAATTTTTTCCTAGAGAATCCAATTCGAAGACGCGAATTCGGATGGATTGGTAACACTCTGCGTAAATCACAGGGTGATGTCGCTATCAAGGCAACCTTCAATGAAGCAGACGAAGGAGTCGTCAAAAGGCAACATGGTGATGCCCAGCATTAAATGAAATAAATGGAAAGAAACTGTATCAGAAATATTAGAAACATCGGTAAGCTGCGTGAAGTCGCGGCGAATAGACGACAATGGAAACTACTTATAGATAGCCTGTGCCCAGTGTAGAGGCTGCTCAAAGTCACCGCAGTAGAGCAGGGCTTAATAATAATTATGGTCCCTAGTATTTAAATCCTGAGATAGACCAAAAGCAAAGATTCAAAAAGCTGTTGGACTAAAAGTCTTGGGATTTCTTTCTCAATAAGACACCCTTTCTACTGTATGAACGCTTTCTGGAACTTGCTTGTCCGGATCTTCTTCAGAAATGTCCCCCGCTTGGGATAAAAATCTAAGAAGCTCTTCCCAAAAAAACAACCTTTACACTGCACATACGTTTCTGGAACTTGCTTGTCAGGATCTTCTTTAGAAATACCGTAACCGCCCTTTGGACATCTAATCTTGAGGACTTACTTGATCCCAGGAAAGAGCAAGAAGCTCGGCTATGACAACTGTGTGTTTGGCCAAAAGCTCCCCTACCAGCATTTCTTTTACATACCTACTGTACGAAATGCCTAATTCATCAGACTTCAGAGAAATTTTTGTACGCTGGACAACTTCCTGGAATGCATCCAATCTTTGACGAGCTGTCATCCTTCCTGCTGTCATCCTTCCTAAGACAGCTTATCTCACTGGAACCCTATGCGTGCCCTACCAATCCAAAAATCTCCATCTCCACAATTTTTTAAAATATTACTAAATTAATATTTTATATTTTTGAGCCACCTTTCAAAACCGACCCAAAACTTTTTCGACCCACTGTCATGCACATAAATACATACATACATATCTATGTAACAGCAACAAGATGATGGGCACGGGCCCAAGCTCCTAGTAGCTTGGAACATTTCTGCTTGGTTGAATTATGTTTTCCTTTTGCATTATGTGCCCGGTGTCTTGCTTGTCCTCTAATGATGTGCTCTTTATAACTGGCAGGCAGCATCAATGTTCAAGACAGAGACAAAGATGTTGACTTGGACCCAGAGCCCGAACTTGTAGCCGTGCCCGCAACAGAACTTGGAACTGTCGCTGTCGCTGCTGCTGCTCCAACTCAAGGTGTCGTCATTAAAAATGATAAATTTTCTACAGCATGTATTTATGAAATGAAATGTGGAAACAGAACTGAGAATCCCGTGCAGAAATATCAAGCTAGCAATGCTGCAGCTTTTTAACTTAGATTGTTTTGTTGTGGGGGAGAGTCCTATAAATATTTGAGTTAGTTGCGTCAGATGGTCAAGTAAGCTGGACCAACAAATAGTTAAGCGTAAACATTATATTGTCAACGTCATTCCAGGGCAATAAGCTAGACTAATTTAAAAGTTTATGAAGGTGTATCTTGAGGTATTTTGACAAATTGGAACTGAAATTAAGTAGGACAGAGATGTGAACAAAGGGTGACTTTTTTAGAGTTGCACAAGTTTAAGTCATAATATAGCAAAGAATTATGTTTTTAATGTCAATGAAACTGGTTCTATTTTATAGCAAATTTTATGACATTAATACTGGAAAAGACTCAAGGACGTACACTGATGTGCATAGCGGGGGCTTTCAGGTATGCTCCAACCATGGCCCTAAAGGCAATACTTGGAGACCACCCCTTAGACATTCAAGGCAGGCTACTTGCACATAAAACAGCACAACGTCTCTGTGCAGCAAGGAACATGGTCCTTGCGAACTACGGGTGCAGCAAAGTTGCGGAGGTAACATACAATAGCGCGGACTAATTGACCCCAGTAAGTAACTTCTCCAAAACACGCACTCTAATGGTACCTGAATAGTGGAAAATCGGCATGGACCAACGAATCATACGAATTTTCAGAGATGGATCCAAAATGGAATCCGGCGTTGGGGATGCGGTAATTTGTATAGACCCACCCATGGAGGTCTCTTTCAAGTTACCAACCCACTGTAGCATCTTCCAGGCAAGGGTGTTCGCCATAAAGTAGGCAGCAGAACTAGCGCTCACCCTAGAGCAGAGTTGTCGGGGACAGTCAAGCGGCAATCAAATCCATGCTAGCTTTCAGTATCAATTCCAAAGGTGTACTGGCAAGCAGGGATACATTATAGACCATCACCACCCTTAGTGAGGTGATCATCTTTCGGATTCCCAGCCACCAGGGCATTGATGGAAATGAAATAGCTGACTGGCTCGCAAAGGAAGGTGCTGTATTGAAGCAACCGTCTTTTGAGGATCTAAAGATTCTAATAGGGATGATTACCAGCAGAAGAAGATCCGACAGAAGTTGGTACAATACAACGAACTGCAAGATAGCTCGCACTTATTGAAAATCAATAACAGACTAGCCTTATATATTCTGCAATTTCCAAGAAGAGACTGTAGTCTCATAGTGGGCATTCTTACTGGTCATTGCCTGACCGCAGCTCACGCTAAGAAGCTAGGCATTTCCCAAAGGGATGAATGCAGGAAGTGTTGAAAAAAAGAGGCCAAAGAGATTCTGGAGCACCTCATCTAACGCTACCCCGCCTTATGCGCATCAAGACTTAAATATGTAGGAATACCCTGGCTTACCTCAATGGAAGAGGCAGCCGACAGGGCACCTCAAAAGCTATTGGCGTTCGCCGAGCATACGCGCATACTCCACGACTAACGCGCATTGTACACCAATCGCATCCTCCGGTTCCACTAACGACTATGCAGTCTATGTGTGACTTCCTCCAGGGGTCAACCGGTTTAAACTAACGAATATTTAACTATGATTTCGGCTTTTCAATTTTTAATTTCTAATAAGTTTGACAAACGTAGCCCTTATTTCGATAAAAAAAAATTTCGATAATTTGCAAGCGTTGCTCTGGCGTAAGTCTATTCATAATGAAACATCAAACCAAACTCAACAAAAAGCAACTATTAGCTGTTAAATGGGTAATCTCTTAAAGCAGTGTGGCCTATTTAAAATTGTGAACCTCTAAAAAAAATACGGCAATTGATTCTTCCTTGACTCTATACTATATACTATATTCTAGTCCTTCTGCACCCCAAAAAGAAATCTTCGACTGCTTCTCATACCATTTACTTATTCCCATAGGACAACAAACAATTGTATACACAGTTTGTTTAAACATATCGAATGCATTGATTCGATAAATTTCATACAGCTGGCATAGTTTAGATTAGTTGTTGTTGTTGCTGTCACACATGCCTCAAATGTCTCAGATGAGACACATTTGGCAGTCATTTATTTAGTAGTCTCATCCCAACTTGTACTTCTCAGGCTCTGCCCCCTACTCCCACTACCACTCCTCCTTCTAATTGCAACTTCATTTTTTAAATTAACAGCAAACACATGTTATATGTATGTAGGCGACGCTGGCTTTCCTAACACATGGGTGTTCAAGCAGGGGCGTGGCAGTTGACGCGGCATTGCATTTACAAGTCATTTGCTTTTAAATTACATGCAACAATGGACAATTATTGAAATACAACCGAAAACAACAACAACAACTAAACACAAACAACATTAGGCATGCAATGTGGCATATACAGAGCGTGCTGGGACTTTAGTCTTGGGAACAAAGGGGGGGCCCACGGAAGGGATCTCTCTCTCTCCCTAGAGGGACGCACACGCAACGACAGCAAACGAACGACACGAAAATTGATTTGTTATAAAGTTCTAGATGTTGTTGTTGTTGTTGCTTTTAGTGGGTGTTGATGACGCTGACATTGATTATGATCAATGCTGGCTGACTACGGACTATTAAGGCCCCTCTACACTGCGACTTCTGCTCTATCAATCTCTAGCTCTTGCTTCCAGTTACGTGTACACGCATACGAGGGTAGACTGAGAGTTAGCTGCTTGGCAAAACTGCCAAAACAAAGTTGGCTTAGACATTAATAACTAAAAATAACAGATATTTGAATTTGGAAAGTCACTTTGGGCCAAAACTTCTGAAAAACTTGGCTTCTTCGCTGACACAGCTTAATATTCCCCCTGGAGATACCTTACGCCCGCAATGGCCCAACCTTACGAAATTTGTAGACTCATGTAAAAATCCATATATAACCAAAAGACGCATCGTGCAGTATGTTTGTAACCCCATATTTTGAGTAGAAAGTTTTCGATGTACTTGGGCATGTTTTTATTGAGTTCTTTTCGGGCAATGAGATTAGGAACTAGCTTGGACCCGCAGGCTTCCATTATCAAACGCCGTGCCAACTGCCCCTTTCAACCCATCTAACAACTTCCTTTTCATGCTTTCATTGCCTCAATTATAAAAGGTAACAAAATGTCTCTGGATAATCTCGACATAGGTCTGAACAGCAATTACAAGAAGGAAAAACCATGGAAAACTACTGCGGGGGAACGGCGAAAGATATTGACCTAATTCAACAAACTTCATCTTCTGGGGAAATTTGCGCACAGCTGGTAAAGTTTCCTATCTCTGGTTCCTATCGACCGCGAAATCTATATGTTTATATAGACGGACATGGCTCAATGGCTACCCGAGGATTCAGGGTCTGTTACGCCTCCTTATCTCCGTTACATACAAATCTAGTATAACCTTAAAGGTTATAAATAGTATTTTTTTTCAATGTGACCATTTGCACTTCTTTTAGATTACCGCAAAAGTGATTTTTATAAATTTCCCAATTTTTTTTGTGGAATATCAAAATACCTCAGTGAAAGCCGCTTAAGCTAAGGCCACCAGAATCACCCTGTAAGAGGAACGCCATTATTAAAATTTTATTTTGCGCTTTATTAATAAAAGAAATCAGAAATTGAGACTACAACAAATGTTTCTGAATGACCATCGTATTTCTCCGATAGAACTCTTGAGAAAATATAAAACTGTCATACGGCAGCAGCGACCAAAGTTGTTGGCTGATGACGTCACTAAAGAGGCACATATTAGAAGACTGAGCTATAGTCTTTTTGTTCGCTGAACTGTTCTTCTCTTATTTTAATACAATACCATTGGCATTCCTAGGAGCTTATTCAGACTGAGCCACCAATCTGCCGGAGCAGTTACAACGAGATTTCTTGCTAATGTCATAATAGTATTTCAAATTCTCTCTTGAGAACCTTTCAAAATCTTTCATAAAGCTGAAAAATGTCTTTTATTTTTTGTTGAGAACTTTCCAGTCCACCCACGCTCTCTGCTTCTCTGCCCTAATGAATTTAATTGCTCGCATTGGGACTATTAAACTCTTTTTATAGTTAAAAACCTAAAAACAAAATTATTCACACATTTACACAACGAAAAAGTAGTACCACAAAAAGCTTTATAGAGGATTTTTTATTTTTTTTTTTATACCATGTTCCATGTCTGGTGGGTTCTTCTCATTGAAAATGTGCAACATGCTCCCGTCATTTATAGACTTTTCTAATGGGAGACCAGCGCATGCGTGCCCAGCGTGACAAAAACAAAAAACATTTCCAAATCCCCCCTCTTTGGTAGCTTTTGAGCCGTGCCTAATTTCGCTTTCATTGGTTTACCCCTAGGCCCCATAATTATAAGCCATGTACTCCATCCCTACTCCAAGTACGGGGGGAAACAAATGGGCTTGTATGTAGTACTTGTTATGGCTTATTATGCATAATTTACTGGCCATTAAAAGCAAACATTGTTGTCGTTGGGTCGTATACTTGTTTGGGACACTGTGAATGCTAAATGCCAAATAATGTTAGCCTTTTATATGACATTATACAATTTAGCTGGGTGGGTTAACCAGAACTAGTTTATCTATAACTGGTTCAATTTATTGCATACATGCAAAGCTATTTGTTTCTGAAATTTTCGTATAACAATCGGGAACTTAAATATGCACAATATCTGATATGGGAAAACAATAGCTAAAGGAAAAATTTGAGGCTAAAAATTAATGTTTCTTATAAGGCAGTAGGAAAATGTTTACTAAAATATGGCTTGAAAACAAAATAAATCTAGTAACCTTTTAAAGTTTATAGTTTTCTTGCTTAAGTAAGTCTAAATTTTAACTCATTAAATTTTGTGCTCTTCCAGTGTAAACAACAAAATATTATTTCGGTCTAGATTTACAAAATATATTTTATTTTATGAAAAAGAAAAGTGAAAAATCTAGTAACCTTTTAAAGTTTTTAGTTTTCTTGCTTAAGTAAGTCTAAATTTTAACTCATTAAATTTTGTGCTCTTCCAGTGTAAACAACAAAATATTATTTCTGTCTAGATTTACAAAATAAAAATATTTTTTTTTGTGAAAAAGAAAAGTGAAAAATCTAGTAACCTTTTAAAGTTTTTAGTTTTCTTGCTTAAGTAAGTCTAAATTTTAACTCATTAAATTTTGTGCTCTTCCAGTGTAAACAACAAAATATTATTTCGGTCTAGATTTACAAAATATATTTTATTTTGTGAAAAAGAAAAGTGAAAAATCTAGTAACCTTTTAAAGTTTTTAGTTTTCTTGCTTAAGTAAGTCTAAATTTTAACTCATTAAATTTTGTGCTCTTCCAGTGTAAACAACAAAATATTATTTCTGTCTAGATTTACAAAAAAAAAATTAATTTTATTTTGTGAAAAAGAAAAGTGAAAAATCTAGTAACCTTTTAAAGTTTATAGTTTTCTTGCTTAAGTAAGTCTAAATTTTAACTCATTATATTTTCTGCTCCAGCAGTGTGAACATAAAAATATTATTGTATTTCTGTCTGAATTAACAAAATAAATATATTTTATTTTGTGAAAAAGAAAAGTGAAAAATCTAGTAACCTTTGGAATTTTAGTTTTCTTGCTTAAGTCAGAAAAAAAAAGTGAAAAACTTGATCAAGTCCGAAAATGGAGCGTAGAAACGAAACGTGAGTACACAAAAGAATTAAAGCAATCAAAGTTCCTACTAAAGGTAGCACCCTAAACACAGCTTAAAAGAATGGCATCGCTTAAATAAAATGCTGGCATTAGTACCTGAAGAGCCGGTATCTGAGCCGGTACCTGAGCCTGTACCCGAGCCACGAACAACTTCGACGAACTCAAGGGAGCAAGAGTTCGCGTACACCGAGTCTGATGACACCTCCTCTGTGAGTCCCTCTGTGGCCTCCTGGGGCTCCACAGCCAAAAAAGGAGGAATGCAAATTAAGAAAGCAGTCTTGGTCAATGGCAAAAAAGACCAAAAGCGTCTTGGCCGTATTGGAATGGCCTTGAATGTGGATGGAACGGGAAAAATTCAAATCATCTTATACAAAGACAAGAATAGGATCAAAGCCACCCTAGACTTAGAGCCAACATTGAAAAATGTTAGGCTCAGTGAAACACATGTGGAGTTTTATGATGAGGGGCAGTGTCTATATTCTCTCGAATTTAGGAAACCAGAGGATAAGAATGAATTTTATAGTGCCATGAGAAAGTTAGGTCTAAATCCTGTAGAGACTCAGCATTCAAGTTTGGAGCTAACTATGGCTCCCACAGCATTTGAGCTGAATTTGTCTGGTACAACACACAATTTTTCGATACCATCATTGGGGACGTTTGAAACTCCACGCCGGCAGTCCCAGTTGTTCAAGTCCTTAGTCAGTAACAAAATTTTGAAAGCAGCGGAGGTTGCATTGCAGCAAACTTCAGTTGTTGAAACTGAAGATCGCTCTGACGGTACGGTAACTTCTGAAACGCAATATGGTACCGCAGATGCGGAATGCGCTTTAATTCAAGATGGCAACCTTGTTAAAGGTGAGCCAACTCCGGTCTGTAAAAGTGAGGTTTCGCATAAAGGTCCGAAGCTAAATATTACAGAGTCCTCCGACGGTAACGTAGTAAAATTTTCAAGTTTATGACTATCTTATAAAACCCAATCAATTAAATAGAAAATTTACAAAAAACAAGATCGGAAGGCCCAAAACAACATCCCAAGTCATTGGAAAACGCAGAAAAGGAATCACAGCAAATTGCGGCCGCAGAAATTAAGAAGACCTCAGTTGGTAATATAATTCAAAAATCTAAAATATTTAGGTTTTCAAAACCATTTATTTTGATCTTACTAGTTCCGGAATGCGCTATAATTCAAGATGGCAACCTTGTTAAAGGTGAGCCAACTCCGGTCTGTAAAAGTGAGGTTTCGCATAAAGGTCCGAAGCTAAATATTACAGAGTCCTCCGACGGTAACGTAGTAAAATTTTCAAGTTTATGACTATCTTATAAAACCCAATCAATTAAATAGAAAATTTACAAAAAACAAGATCGGAAGGCCCAAAACAACATCCCAAGTCATTGGAAAACGCAGAAAAGGAATCACAGCAAATTGCGGCCGCAGAAATTAAGAAGACCTCAGTTGGTAATATAATTCAAAAATCTAAAATATTTAGGTTTTCAAAACCATTTATTTTGATCTTACTAGTTCCGGAATGCGCTTTAATTCAAGATGGCAACCTTGTTGAAGGTGAGCGAACTCCGGTCTGTAAAAGTGAGGTTTCGCATAAAGACACTGCTCTGGATGGTAACGTATTTGGTAACGTAGTTAAAACTTTTTTTGTTATAATTTATGACCATCTTAGCAACTCTAGAACAATCTTCTGCAATTTTGAACAACCTAGAGGTGCAAGAAACTTCGGTGCTTGAAAGCACGCAGACACCAGAAGGTTCGGTGGTTTTGGTAGAAGCCTCGGCGTCTGAGGCCACAGATTCTCAGGCAGACTTGCAGCCAGACGCGGATATAATGGTTACAGAGACTGCAGACCTATCAGTAGGTCCGAATATAAAAATTACAGAGTCCTCCGACGGTAACGTAGTAAAATTTTCAAGTTTATAACTATCTTATAAAACCCAATCAATTAAATAGAAAATTTACAAAAAACGGGTGCAGATTTGGAGGCAACCCCGGTCGCAGATATTAGTCAGTACTCCGCTAGCAACGTACCTAAGCCTTCGGGTATCATTAATTTATTCTCATATATCAATAAATCGGAAGCGCCAAAGCCACATCCTAAGTCATCACATCAAATTGCGGCTGCAGAAATTAAGAAGTCCTCAGTTGGTAATATAATTCAAAATTCTAAAATATTTGGGTTTTCAAAACCATTTATTTTGATCTTACTAGTTCCGGATACATATTCACCAAGCTTGGAAATTGCGGACACAAATTTGCAAGAAACCTTGGCCCTCGAAAACAAGGAGCCCTTAGATGGTAATGCAGTTGAAACTTTTAGTATACAAAATTTTAATTTATCATTTATGACAGTCGTAGAAAGCCCAGAAAACTATTCACGGAAATCTCTGGTCTTGGAAACTTTGGATGATAACGATGATTTCCAGTCCTTAAAGGGTAACGTAGCTAAAACTTCTTGCATACAAAATTTATAATCCATTCAAACCTTTGAAAATGTAGAATCGGAGGAAACTCCTGTCTTTGTAACTAAGGATTCCACAAATTGCGATGTAACATCGCAACATGCCTCGGCTGTAGAAATTGAGCAAACGTCAAATGGTAATGGAGCTAAAATTTCGGATGCATTCGAAGATTTCCAGCAAGAAGCGGACGCATCTGGCGAGGAATCCTTAGATGGTAATCTAGTTCAAACCTCTGATATACACAATTTTTTATTAACAGACAAATATTCTGTACACTTAGCAAATGAGGAAACATCGGATGAATTCGAAGATTTCCAGCAAGAAACGGACCTATCTAGCGAGGACTCCTTAGATGGTAATCTAGTTCAAACCTCTCATATACACAATTTTTTATTAATAGACAAATATTCTGTAGACTTAGCAAATGAGGAAATTGAATCTTCGGATGAATTCGAAGATTTCCAGCAAGAATCGGCCCTATCTGGCGAGGAGTCCTTGGATGGTAATCTAATAAAAACTTCTGATATACACAATTTTTTATTAGCAGACAAATATTATTTATCTTTAGAAAATGCGGTAGGGTCTTTAGATGGTAACGTAGTTAAAACACTAGAGCAACCTTCTTCCATCCCTGAAGTCACGCAGACCCAAGAAATTGTAGAACCCTCTGAAATTTTGAAAGCGGTGCTTGCGGTGTTTGAAAGCGCGCAGAAATCGGAAGGTATGGTAGCTTTGAAAGAAGCCTCGGGCCCCAGAAACTAACGAATTTTTCATTATTTCCGACAATCTTAGAAACTCCTAAACGACGCATTGAAACACAGGTCTTGGAAAGTCAGTTGACTAGCATAGATTTGCGGCAAACCTCACGCGATACAGAATGTTTGGAAAATGCAAACACGGTTGCGGATCAAACGCCGGCCCCTGATGAAGTAGCTACGACTTCGATTTTTTCGAAACTTTTTAATGTAATTGATAGTTACTTTGAAAATGCAAGCGAAGAAGTAGGTCCGGATCTACAAATTACAGAGTCCTCAAATGGTAACGTAGTAAAAATTTCTTGTGTACACAATATTTTATTATTTATGACGTATCTTATAAAACCCAGTCGAATATATAGAAAATTTACAAAAAGTGGGTGCTTTATCGGAGGCAACCTCGGTCGCAGATATAAGTCAGTCGGCCGATGGCAACGTACCTAAACCTTCTGGTATCATTGATTTGTTATTCTCATTTATGAATAAATTGGAAGGCCTAGAACAACATCCCATGTCATTGGAAACGGAAGAGAAGGAATCACTGCAAGTTGCGGCCCCAGAAATTAAGGAGTCCTCAGTTGAAAGCTCTCAAAAAAAAAATCTTGCGACAGTCGTAGAAAGCCCAGAAAACTATTCTGTACACATGAAAAATGGCGACGTGAAGTCACAGAAATCTGTGGTCTTAGAAACTTCGGATGATAAGGAAGATTTCCAGTCCTTAGTTGGTAATATAGTTCAAACCTCTCATAAACGCAATTTTTCATTAACAGATAAATATTCTTTATCTTTAGGAAATGCGGACGCTGAGTCACAGCTTTCTCAGCTCTTTATAAGAATGGGGACTTCAGATAATTACGAAAAATATCGAGCGGTTTTAGAGGAGTGCTTAAATGGTATTGTAGTTCAAACCTTTGATATACGCAATTTTTTTATTAACAGACAAACATTCTGTAGACTCGGCAATGGAAGAAATTTATTCGCGGCAATCTATAGAGACTTCGGATTCATTCGAAGATTTCCAGCAAAAATTGGACCTAGCTAGTGAGGATTCCCTAGATGGTAATGTTGTTGAAACCTTTGATAAACATAATTTTTTATTATCGGACAAATATTCTGTATATTTAGAAAATGCAAATTCATATTTACAACAAGCTGCGATGCAACGAATTGAGAAGACCTCTGATGGTAATAAAGTAAAAACTTCGATTTTAGAAATCCCAAAAAAACATCCCAAGTCCTTTAAAACCGCTCACGTGGGCCCCGAAGAGTGGAAAAAAGTAATAACCATTCAAACAAAATGCTTTTGTGACTACAAGTTCAAAGACTTTGAAACACTGGGCTTGTACAGCTCCACCTGGGGAAAAATCAATTTGGTGTTGGGTATCGAACAAGTACTGACTTCACTAAACCTAAGACAAGAATGGGAGTACGTAACCCTACGTAAGTCCTATATTGGTTTGTTAGATAATGAAAACCGCTTTTGGACCCTATACTTTGAGTGCAAACGAGATAGACAAAGCTTGATAAAAGCTTTCCATACATATGGACTCGATGTCGAAGCTGCGGAAAATATGAAACCAACTATCAAAGTTACTTCAAAAAAATCCGAGCCGGATCCACTGTTAACAATACGCAATAAAGATCCAAAGGTCGTCGAAATGGAGCTTCAACAGCAAGATATGTCAAATAACATTAAGAACTTTCTAGCTTGCATGAAGACTCTGGAAGCAGACGACGAGCCTTTGGACAAGGATTGCGGGCAGTGTAAGGAACTACATGAGGAGAACGAAAATCTACGGACTATGATCAAGCATTCACTTAATGATTTGCAGCAAAAACAAGATACCATAGCCAAAAACAATTACGAAATATTGTACCTGGAAGATGCACTGAACACGCTATCCATGAAGTACTCCTTGCGGGATTGCCCATTTTGTGGCGAAAACTGCAACTGCAAGAAATAGTTTGTTATAGTTTATATTTTATATTTTTTGTTAGTTTGTTTCGTAATCTTCAAAAGGAGCACTATGGTTAGTTTTAGGCTATGTACACGAATCAATATATATTACTATATATGAGCAGAAAAAATTTGGAGTTTTCTTGAAAATGTCGGCGCTGTCGGGATTGCAAAAGACTACAGATGGAATTGGTAGTTCCGGGTTGGTTCACTAAATGAAGTAAGTAAATAATTGTAAGCTACGCAATTCTTCTACGTCTGGTACTTGGAGGTAGTTCTATAGTTCATCTGCTTTTTGAGATATAGATGTTCGTACGTTAGTACGGACGAACCAACCAAGGCAACTGTAGCGATTACAAGCAGCCAAGACTCACTGTACCTTCTAAAAATCTGCTCTTAGAAATGATTTCAAGTTTTCGTTATATAATTCTTTGCTTTTTGGTATACTGGGGTTGTTATACGCGGCACGCAGGAAGCGGAGCCCCCATGTTCCAAGTCCTTTTGTTATGCAAATTTCGTATAGAGAAGATTTCATCCCCTCCAATCCATTTTGACTTTGCAACTAAAAATTTCTTTACATTTTTTTCCAGTGTACTCCACACTTTTATTTACTTTGCTGTAATTTGTATTTGTTTTGCACATTAAAAATGACTATGTGCATGGTTGTAGCGAAGAGGGGTCGAGGTGAGGGTAAGTTGCATTTTATGTACTTGCAACATGCTAAACAAAGTCTATATGCAAATGAAACTGGAGGAGATGCCGCCGAAGCGCTCTCAAAATGTTGACAATGAAAATGAGTGGATGGAGCGAGCTCGAAACGAGCGGGGGTGTGCTAACAGAAGGTGATGCAAATACAAAGCCAGTCAAATAAACCAAGAGAGAGAATAAAAAAAAAGTGTGAAAACGCAGTAAAAAATATGTAGGCATGTTTGGGAGTAGGAGCAAGTGGTTCTTGCGGGGAAAATCAAGGTAGAGTTCTTAGGAGGATGCTAAATTTGCATAAACAATTACGACAGCACAGCAGCCAAGCATGATCTAGAATCTTAACTCCCCGCTCGTTACCAACAACAGAAAGCCCCCAGCAGCAAGGACAAAAATTTTCAGGAAAAAAAAAAAATACCACAATGCATTGACATTGTTGCATTTAATCAAAAGCTGTGCAAGGTTGCAATTTGTGGTGAGTTGATGGCTGTTTTGAGAGGTGGCAGAGAGCATTCAAAGCCGACAGAGAGAATACTTAGCTCGCGTTACGTCACTGAAATGAATATATTTTTATAAAGCCTGCCAAGTTGAGTGCTTTAAAGCTGGGAATGATTGCGGCTCACTAGTTACTGGCTGGAAAAGGACTCGTATAAGCCAGAATCCTGTATAGTTGATCAAAAAACAAAGAGAGTTCTTATAAAAACAGCAAGGGTAACTCTCAGACTTAGTAGAACTGGGTTCAGCTGAAAACAGGTAACAGACAGCAGGAGACGCTAAAGACGCTGAAGGCCCTTCCAAGTAGGGAAAAATAAACTTTTAAGCAAGCTCTTTTCGTCTGTCTGAACGCCTAGAACTGGGGAATTAACAGAGCTGCAATAAAGAATTGTGGGATTTGGACTCATTGTATTTGCATAGAGATCAAAATTTTGTGTTTTTCCAAGTCCACGCCAAATTTTAGCTCATAGTTCTAAAGTTTGCATGGGAGTTAATTATTGATCTACTGATTGTAGTCTGAAAACTTTAAAGAGCCGGATTTTGGCCAAAAAGCAAATCCACGGCTGCCATTTCTATAATACGATGATATGGTCATCAAAAGACTGCAACGTCACGTGAGATGGTTCAAAAAGTGAAGAAGCGACTTGAGCGAAATCCCCGACGAAGTGCCAATCAAATGGCGAAAGAACTGAAAATATCTGACCGCAGCATCCGTCGCATACTGAAAAATGATCTGAAGGTCAAGCCTTACAAGATCCAAAAGGCACATGATCTCACACCGAAACAGCAACAAGTCAGACTTGAGAGAGCGAAGGAGTTGCTTCGCTTGGCCGAAAGCGGTCAATTGCCGAACATTGTGTTTTCTGACGAGAAAATTTTTACAATTGAGTAATTCGTAAACTCTCAAAACGATAGGGTTTACTTGAGGGACCGTTCATACGAGAATTTGAGTCATCGATTGGCCACCAGGAGGCAGCACCCGCCACAGATAATGGTTTGGGCCGCTTTAACCGCAGATGGGCGCTCTCCAATCGTTTTCATCGAGCCTGGCGTCAAGGTTAATGCGCAATGTTATCGAGAAAGTATTCTGGAGGTTGCTTTGAAGCCGTGGGCAGACAAACATTTCGGTGGCAGACCATGGACGTTTCAACAGGACTCGGCACCGTCTCACAAAGCTCGAGTGAACCAAGAATGGCTGAAAAACAACGTTCCGAACTTCATAACGTCCACAAAATGGCTCTCGAATTCACCAGACGCGAATCCGATGGATTATTCTCTTTGGGCCATTTTGCAGAGCAAGGTCCGAACTAAAAGATACAACAGTCTCGAGGCGCTGAAAAAAGCCATTGTCCACGAGTGGGCCAAAATACCTGCAAGTCACATTCGGGCAGCTTGCGATTCATTTTTGGACCGTCTCAAGGCCATAGTGAAGGCAAAAGGTGGCCATATTGAGCGAAAGTAAATTGTTTCTAAATTTCGTATTATTTTTACACATTTTGTTCCTTGAATTGAGTAAAGGTAATTTTCCAAAATGAATTTATGGCCTTTTTAATTGGTTACACTTCGAGGGCCGGACCCTGTAAAGCACTAATTATAATCAGGCAATAAGGTAGCTTTGGAAGCATCTCGATCGTCTGCTGGCTATAGGCTAGATGACGTCACACTAAATTAAAAATGACAACCATTAAAGCACAAAAGCTCATGTGTAGCGTATAAATTTTATATTTTTTTTAGAAAAATTGAATTCAACTTTAGCTTCTAAGCTAAACTTTCAACGCCTAAAGGTAACTTCCCAGCCTATACTTATCGCACAGTCTCTACACCATTAATTATATAAATAAAAATCTTTATCTATGCATGTCAAGCCCATTTCCAACACAAAAAAAACCGTATAAATAATCTTTCTAAAAGTGTAAAATAAATATTGTAATCAAGTGCATGCAGCTGCTCAGAGACCTATTACGACAACTGCTATGTATTTTACTTATATACAATCTCAATGCAGTATATATGTAATTTGTTTTTTTTTTTTCTTTTTTATAAAACTTGTTGAACTACGACCGCTTGGGTGAAGGCCAACAACAAATCACGCGAGATAGAGAAAAATCTTATATAAAGTACACAAAAAAAAAAAAAATTGTTTTCATATTTCAATATTTTATTATTTGAAATTTCTTGACAGCAGCATCGGATCAAAGGTCTTAAACAGTCGACGAAATTTATTACATATAAAAAAAATAGTTTTTATAAAATTCTATAAGTTTGACTTACAAGCACATCAATATTAAATGTCAAAACAGTCTGGAAATATTTACCTGCAAAGAAAAAAAAAAAAATCAATTTATTTAATAAAAATTAAAACTTTAAAATTTAAATAACTTTATTTTCACAGCTACGAAAATATTTCACAATATCAGCAAAGCATTTTCTAGTAATTAGATTTTCTATTCGAAAGGGGTCATAAAAATACTCCAGCCCAATTCGGAAAATTGGAAAGTAATTTAATCTAATATGAGTGAACAAAAATATATATTCATTCGTTTTCGTTTTATTGGCTTTTTAATCAAAAGACAACCAAGCGCACATATACACAATATTATACGGAGTATATAGGTCATTTATGATGGACTGACATATACAATGCTCTCGGTCCGTCCTATCAAGGGTTCAAAGGGTTCACAGAGGCTTCCATGAGGCTTCTCACTTAGTCACGCCACATCGAATAGGCAGCCAGGCAGTCACTACGCCCATTACGCCTACAAACATCACACTTACACCCTGGCCCAAAAAAAAAAATCTGCTCCAAACATAGCAGCACATTCTGTTACCAATATTTAGTTATTCCTGTTTTTCTTTATTTTTTTATGCTTTTATTTTCACATTTTTTTTTAGTTAGTTTTGATTGCTTTTCATGCAGCGTCATGTCGTCATGTTGTACATAATGTAACCGTGTAACCTATGTACTTAGTATGTAGTTCCTTTATATCACATCTAGCAGCAAAGTACTTCATAATGTGTACCATATATGGTATATGTGGGCTTGATATTTATATTCATTCAACGAGGGCTGGCTGAAGAGTAATCGTGCTGGCTGTACCAGTTAAGTTAATAAATAAATAGTAATATTTACTAAATAAATATTAATAATAACACAATAAGTACTAAATGGTAATTTAAATAAAATTAAAATAAATATAAAAAAATTAAATAAAATAAAAAAACTAATTTCATATAAACAAAAATATATAAAAAAAGTGATATAAAATAAAAAATAAAATATTAAAATAAAAAATACAACAACTTAACTAACATAAAAATTAAATAAAAAAAATCAACTTAAAAAAATAAATAAAAAATATATAAAGAAATAAAAAACAAAAAATTAAATAAAATAACTTGATTCATATAAACAAAAAATAAATAAAAAAGTGATATAAAATAAAAAATAAAATATTACAAAAAAATAAAACAACTTAACTATCATAAAATTAAATAAAATTAAATCAACTTAAAAAAAGGTAATAAAAAATATAAGAAAATCAAAAACTCAAAATTAAATAAAATAAAATAAATTGATATAAAATACAATTAACTTAACGAGCATAAAAATTGAATTGAATAAAATGTAACAAAGTAAAATCAGCTTAAAAAAATAAAATCAAATAAAAAAACGATAATACAAAAATCAAAAATAAAACAAAAAATAAATTGATATAAAATAAAATAAATGATAAAAACATAAATTAAAATAAAATCAATGGAACCAGTAAATTAAAATAAATCAAATAAAACCTTTTTGGTTCCAGCCATAAAATAATAAATAAACTTAAATAAAATCAAGTAATCTAAAATAAATTGAAATTAAATAAGATAATATAAAAAATACTAAAATAATTAATAAATACTAAAATAAAACCAAACAAAATAAAGTCGAATAAAATAATATAAATTAAAAAAAAATGGCGGACGTAAAGTCGGGCGCGGACGACTTTAGGATACCCTGTACCACTAGCTTGTAATAAAGTCCGATTTCTTCACAAAAAACCAAAAACAGAAGAATTTTTAAGCAAAAATTTTTTTCTTGACCGATCGTTCCTATGGGAGCTATATGATATAGTCAACCGATTTCAATAAAATTTGACACAGTGCTTAAATACCTTAAAAAAGATATGAATGCCAAATTTATTTCAAATATCTTTACAAACAAACAAAACACATCGAATTTTGTATAAAAAACGTGTTTTTGGACCGATTGGTCCTATGGGAGCTATATGATCTAGTCAAACGATTTGGATTAAATTTGGTACAGTGCTTAGGAACTATAAAATACTCACGAATGTCAAATTTGATCCCAATATCTTAACAAACAAACGAAACACAACAAATTTTGTTAAAAAATCGATTTTTTGGAAGATCGGACCTATGGGAGCTATATGATATAGTCAACCGATTTTGTTCAAATTTGGCACATTGCTTAAGTGGTCTAAAAAATTTCCAAACGCCAAATCTGGTTAGGATATCTTTATTAAAAAACGAAATGTAGCGAATTTTTCTTTAAAAAAGTTATTTTGGCCGATCGGTCCTATGGGAGCTATATGATATAGTCAACCGATTTTGATCAAATTTGGTACAGTGATTGGGAACTATAAAAAACTTTCGAATGCCAAATTTCGTTACGATATCTTCATAAACAAACGAATTATTCATCTGAAACGCTTTTTTTGTCGAGGTCGTCTCAAACACCCCCATGGGAGCTATATAATTTATCCCCGATATCAAAAAAATAAAATAAACTTGCCTCCTATGGAATAATATGGGATCTAATGTGAAAGTTTGGTAACTCTAGCTCTTACCATCTCTGAGATCTAGGCGTTCACACGGACGGACGGACGGACAGACGGACAGACGGACGGACAGACGGACAGACGGACAGACGGATAGACGGACATGGGTATATCGACTTCTCTATTCACCCTGATCATATTTTAGGTAACTTTGGGGTGTCTCCGACGTCTCCTTCTATATGTTACATACATTTTCGGCTTGCACAAACTTAATATACCCTTAGTACCATACGGTACAGGGTATAATTAATTATTTGAAATAAAAAAAATATAAAATAATATTAAATAAAATAAAATCATCTAAACTAAAACAAAGTTAAATAAAAAATAAAATAAATTAAAATCAATTGAAACAATAAAATAAAATAAATTAAAATTGTCATAAAATAATAAATAAACCAAAATAAAAAATAAAATCAAGTAAACTAAAATAAATTTACAATATATAAAACTAATTAATATAAAAACATCATTTATAATAAAACAAAATAATATTGTCAAATAAAATAATATAAAATAAAATAAAAATTTATGAGAAATAAAAAAATAAAATCAACCAACCTAAAATAAAATAAATTGAAATAAAATAAAATCTACTTAAATAAAAAATAAATCGAACAGCAAAATAAAACAAATAATTTATGTAAAAGCCAAAAATAATACGCACAGTGGTCGAAATGGGAAACTCAATTTTTAGAAATATAAACTCACATAAATTTTTCGATTGATTACACTAGTTTACACGAAAAATAAACCTTCTTAAAAATTAGTTTTTAGGGAATTTTGAGTCGAGAAATATGAAACTAATATTACTTAATAAAGGGTGATTCATTAAGACCTTTTTTTTCAATAGGGATTTTCGTGTGGATCACGCGTGATCCATGACAGCTGTCAAAGGCAAAGTTGTTCAGTATTCATTGGCAAATCACCATGGAAAGCCGAATGCACGTTGCCGTTTTAATGAATGGGCTCTTGGTAAGATGGATGAAAATCCGTTGTTTTCGACCAAAATTTTGTTCAGTGATGAGGCCCACTTTTGACTCCACGGTTTCGTGAATAAGCAATATCGCCGTATTTGGGGAGAAGATCAACCCGAAGAGGTTCACCAGCTGCCATTATATCCAAGAAAACCAACGGTTTGGTGCGGTCTGTGGGCTGGTGGCCAATAACTGTCCGTATTTTTTTAAAAATGAGCAAGGTGCGAACGTTACCATCAATGGCGCACGTTATCGGACCATGTTAACGGACTTTTTGCTGTCTGAAATTGTTGCCCGTGTTCTCGACGACATTTGGTTCCAGCAGGATGACGCTCCGGTTCACATTGCCAATGAAACAATGGCTCTATTGCGAGGTCAATTTGGTGGGCGATTAATTTCACGTACGGGACCCGTAACTTGGCCGCCAAGATCGTGCGATATCACACCGCTCGACTTTTTTCTTTAGGGTTACGTAAAGTCAAAAGTTTACGTGGACAAACCAGCAACGATTGAGGCCTTGGAAGCCAACATTACTCGTGCTATTGGCCAAATACCAGTGGAAATGCTTGATTGAGTCATGGAAAATTGGACCTTCAGGATGGACCATTTAAAACGCAGTTGCGGCCAACATTTAAACGAGATTATTTAAAAAAAAAATGCAATAAAATATCCTTTTGAAATCATGAATAAAGATCCCATCATTATTTTGAAATTTGCATTTGCCAAATCATTAAAAAAAAAGGTCTTAATGAATCACCCGTTATAAATAGTTCTTACTCCGCTCTAAAGATCTTAGACTCCAAATAACCGTTGAAAAATTATATTTAAATTAAAGATTAAAATTGTTTTAGTTAAATAGCAAATTGAAAATTTGTCATCTTGAAAAATGATCGAAAATGTATATAATCGATTAGAGGAATTCAACGATTTTTATCCTAAAATATCTTCAAATATTAAATTTGATATGGTAGCTTGTATATTTTATAAGACACTAACTTTCTTTACTAGCTAGATACCTAGTCCCAACCGACAACAGTACAGTGGGCCCATTTCAATTCAAATTTTGCGATACATTTTCTTTAAGTTCTTTCTCTCTTTAAATTATTACTGTTTTGGTTGCACTCTGGCTGATTTCTTGTGTGTTCCGATGAACTGCAGTAATATTCTTAATCGAAAAATGGAGCAAAAACTATTTTTATTTTCATTACTAGTTACTTTGGACAGCTTATAATTAAGGCATTAATCTGACTTTCTTCCATAAAAATATTATATCTTCCAACTATATGCAAGACACCCGACGCACTTATAGATCGTCTTTGATACTTTTTTTCAAATTCGACAACTATTTCTGAAGGACTTCCCTTTGTTCCACTCTTTCAGATACTTATCAAAAATAAAATATTTGTCTTTTTATGTTGCTGTCAAAAACCAAATAAAACTAATTTTAACGGAGTATAATTTTTTTGATCGTTACTTTGATTTTGTTCACCATTTCTGGAGTGATAACTCTGCTTAGGAGTATCTACGCCATCTTCTGTAGAAACTAAATAAAATACTTTAACTTGATATCAGAAAACATTTCTCATGGGAACAGAGCTGCGCTGACTATTTTTTTTTTTTTTGAGCAAATAATGCAGTTGCGACCCACTGTGCCTAGAAAAAGCTGCTGTAGACACGCCACAATAACTTTACAGCTCCCTCTCGCACACATATACTCTATATATGTATATACCTGCAGTACATATGTATATGTAACATATTCGTTACAGTTTAGTCCAGTCATGTGTTGTTGTTAGCCTGACCTTTGTTAGCCATATAAGGCTTGGCTGTTGTTGGCCAACAACTGCCAATTATGCAATAATAAAAAATTGTTAAATTAATAATGAAAAAACCAAAACAAAACAAAACAGAAAAAAAATCTATACCAAAAATCTATATAAATATAAAAAAAGCAATAGAAACTGGTTATTTACGGGCCTCGAATTTGTGCTCTGAGGGTTTTTGGTGGGCAGGCAGAGTTTTAATTTTTCCGTGAAAATTGCTAGCCATAAATTACATATTGCAAGCCAGTCCAGGGACATAAAAAAATATTTTACTGTAGCGCCACGTAATAAACGACCTTTATTATGCCAGCTACACATCATATAAGGAACTTTATAGTATGTCGAACAAAAAAAAAATAATACAAGTGTATCCTAAAAATAAAAATAATAATATACTATAAACAAACCATAACACAAGAGCACTAAAATATGCCTGCTTTAAATATTTGAAAAGATTCAGTCATAAAAAAAGTCTTGTATATGACATAAACAGTTTAGCTATGTAAACATAAATACTCCGAAAACAGAAATATAAAAGTGCTACGATAAAAATAATAATAAAAAGAATATTATTTTAAAAGCTTAGTTTTATTTGATTTTTTGTCAAGCCTTGCAGATAATACTAAAATAATAATATTTTTTATACAAGTAAGTTTTAGTTGGATATTGTTGAAACGAGTCCGAAAACTTTATTCGAAAAACGAGTATTTTAATCATATGTTCGTTTTCATTTTTGGCAGCCCGACCGACTTTTCCTTAAACGAATCGATTGAAACGAAATCCGAATATTTCGTTCGAAAAACGAATACTTTATTCCGAATTCGTTTTTAATCACATGTTCGATGCCCCAATTTCACCAAAATGAATTTTTTATGTGGTTTTAATCCACTACAAAATGTTTTCGTTTTCATTTTCGCAACCACATGTTCGATGCTCCCAATTTCACCAAAACGATTAATTTAAGTGGTTTAGATCCAACTAAAAACTTATTCGTTTTAATATCCCGTAGCACGATTGATTTTTCCTTAATACATTCTATGAAACAAATTCGAATCTTTTATTCGAAAAACTAATATTTTTTAAGAATTAGTTTTGAATCCTTATTTTCGGTGTTCCCATTTTCACTCAATTTTTAATTTCCATTTGTTATGTGGTTTGAAGCCAATTACAAAATTTATTCGATATCATTTTCCGCAGCACAGCCGATATTTTCTCAAAAGGTTTCATTAAAACGAATTCGTATAACATATTTAAAAAAATAATATAACAAAAAATATTATAATATTATATTCGAATTCATTTGGAAACTACAAGATTTGTGCTCCCAATTTTGTATGTAGTTTGAAATCAATTACAAAACTTATTCGTCTTAATTTTCGAAAGCACGAGCTATTTTTCTGCCAAAAATTGGATTGAATTGACTCCGAAGATGTTATTACTAAAACGAATATTTTTTACGAATTTGTTTTGAATCCTCTTGTTCGGTTCTCCCAATGCTTTTATATGGTTTGAGTCGAAGTCTGCCGATTTTATCTCAAAAGATTTACTTGAAACGAATCCGAATATTTTATTGGAATAACGAATATATTATCCAAATTCGTTTGGAAACTACATACATGTATGATGCTCCAAATTCAAATATTCAAACTTTTCATTTCAGCATATGTTAGATATAAAGCGAGGAGCACTGGTGTCGATATAATTCTGAAGATATTGAGCCGCGTAGAGATATTTATTTTTGCACACTCTTCGAACAAAGTTCTTTTATTTTTAAATAGGTCCCCATACGAAAACCCTTTCTGTAGAAGCTATTTTAAAGTATTCCAGACCATGTTTATATGTTTTCGAGGTCGCTGAATCCGAATTCGACGTCTAAAAAACCCCAGCACATCAATAACCTGACATGCTCCTGTTTTTTGGACGACGGATTCGGATTCAGCGACTGCAAAAACATATAATAAACATGGCCTGACCCACGGGCTCGAATAAAATTTTGTAAGAGGTTTTTCCAGGATATGTCAGAGCCTGAAAAAAATATTTTTTTTGTGTGGCTGTGTAATAGATAGAAATATTTTGTTTAAATTGTTTTTTATTTCTTACTCCAACTGCTATAAACAAAAATACATATATATATATATATATTTTTTATATGAAATATGAATATCTAAATGCGCATATATTTATTTCCTTGAGCTAGTATGCAGTGACAAAAAAAACTCTGCCAAGCAGTTTAACTTGCAGCCACACCAAAGCTGAATGCTATACATATATCTAAGGCAGCTTCAGGGGAAAACTTTTGTGCAAAAAAGTTTGCAATATTTTCTTTAAGTTGTGTGTTTAAGGGAACGAACTTAAACCAACTACACATATGAAAATATCTTACATATCTGGCAAATATTTGCGCTTTTTAGTTGTCAACCAAACAGGCGAAAACTTAAGCTCAACGAAAATTCAGTCGTGGAAAAACTTGGCCAAAACCATATAATATGCTAGAAAAACAAAAAGGAAAAAATAATGCCAACGTTCAGTCTAGTATCTTATGGGGGTATTTTTTTCATATATTTTTTTTGTTTGTTCCATTCAAGGTTGTTGGGTTTCATTGTAGTTGGTTTTTATTTTATTTTTTTGTTCCTGTCATGTGTGGGCGTTACTTTGGGTGTAAACCAAAAATGTCTGCCATTGAAATACAAAGTTTTGGCTTAATCAACCAGAAATTGTATTATCATAATTTATTTTTTTTTTTAGGTCAGTGTTATTTGAACTTTTGCCAACTGAAAAACAATTTTACCAAAAAATAACTTTTAATGCCTATATTAAAAAGCACAACTATTAAAGTTTGTGTAGACTTTAATCAAGCCAGATTGTCTGTTTTTGGCCCAAAAGTTGCAAGTTTTAAAGACCTGCGGTTGCAACTTTATAAAGCTCAAGTTAAAGCTGGGTCAAATTTTGCTAACGAAGTTGGGATACACTTTTAAGGCGTTAAAGTAGCTTAAAGTGTTTTTCTTTAAGCCAAACTTGGCATTTTTAGAGAGAAGCAAGACTTGAAAGTTTACCAATTTCGTACGGAAGTTCTACAGCAAAGCTTTTAAAAACTACAATAAATTTTGGACTATATTAAGAACTATTTTTCTAATTTTTATTTCTCTTGAATAGGGCGACTCGCCAAGCCATATTATAACGATAAAAGGCAAAATAAATGTTGACGACGACGACCAAAATGAACAAATTTTTGTAATTCGACAATTTTTTTGTTTTTAGAAATGATATGAGCATCCATTAAGAAAAAATAAATGTTGACGACGACGATGACCAAAATCAACAAATTTTTGTAATTCATGAATTTTTGGTGTTTTTATAAATGATAAGAAAAAATCATAATAATCCAGTTAGAAAAAATAAAAATATATGTTGACGACGACCAATATTAAGATATTATTTTAATTCATGAATTTTTTGTGTTTTTTTTAAATGATATAAAAAAACTCCAGTAAATAAAAAGGAAAAATAAATGTTGACGACGACGACGACCAAAATTAAAAATTTTTTTTAATTCATGAATTTTTTGTGTCTTTATAAATGATATGAGCACCCAGTAAGTAAAAATAAAAATAAATGTTGACGACGACGATGGCCAAAATGAACAAATTTTTTTAATTCATGAATTTTTGGTGTTTTTATAAATGATATGAAAAAATCATTATAATCCAGTTAGAAAAAAAAAATGTGGACGACGACGACGACCAAAATTGAGATATTATTTTAATTCAAAATTTGTTGTTGTTTTTATAAATGAAAAAAAAAAAATATTAAAATCCAGTAAGAAAGATTAAAAATAAATGTTGACGACGACGAACAAAATAAACAAATTTATGCAATTCGAGAATTATTTGTGGTTATATGAGCATTTATTCGTAAGAAAAAATAAAATTGAAAAAAAAATGTTGGCGATGACGATGACCAATATGAACAAATTTTAGTAATTCGGTGTTTCTAAAAATTATATATAAAAATCATTAAAATCTAGTAAAAAAAAGAAAAATATATGTTGGAGACGTCGACGACCAAAATTAACCAATTATTGTAATTCATGAATTTTTTGTATGTATAAATGTAAGAAAAAAATTATATGCCAAATTCCAATTACCTTTAAGTTGCAAAAACGTATCAAACTTTCATTTTATTAAAATCTTGCAATTGACTATAAGCATAAAAATAAATTTCCCGACTTGAAAAATTGAAATTTTGCCTCTCCCATAGACACCCTTAAACCTAAATAAAAACTTCCTGACCGACAATGCACTGATTAAGCCCATAATAACAACAACTACAAGAGCAATTCTCATGGGCCTGCCACGCCCACTGCTCCCAATACTACAACTCTTCACAAGTTTTATTGTTCGCACATCAACTCGACTTTTATATGTTTTATGTATATAATGCTTATATATATATTTACTTGGCAACTTACTTTAGCCCTTTCTCTTCGATTACCTCTTCACTACTGTGTAAGTAGTATTTGTATATGGCACAAAACATGCTAAATATTTATTCGCCAAACAACCAAAGTGTTAATTATGTGGGCGTCTGTGTGCGTGTACGTGTGTGTATCTGTGTGTGAGACTGTGTTAGTGTGCGTTCTCTCCTTGGTGAGCTCATCAATTTCTCATGGGACCAACAGCTGTTCGTTGTGCTACTCTCCATTTGCACTTCGGGCTTTTGTAAAAATGTGAGCATTTTATACCCTTCACCGAAAGAAATACATTAAGTTTATGTAAAAGAATGTTATGATGACTGAGCAGATGCAAAAAGTCAAACGATTTTTGCGCGAACTTTTCACCTAAATTTTGTCGAAATAATGGAATGGTTTGAATTGAAGTGAGAAGAAACTGGTTCATAAATTTTTAAAGTTCGTACTAGCTCATAAGTTTCATCTGAGTAACTATAATTCAACGTTCTTCAAATACAAACTTAATAAATTTATCGAGAATGCTTTGTTGACATCAATATCGTCGTCGTCATCATTTATTTTTGTTTGTGAGCTGCTAGATGGCTTAGTTGTCGGTAGATGGCTTAAATAAGTATTTTAACTACTATATTGGCGAAATAAAAAATAAAAATGCAGCAGCATCGATAGATGAGTACAGCAAGTAGGGGGTTCCGCCACCCACTACTTTAAAAAATATATTATTCTTGTTTTTGCTGTAAAGTATTCAATTACATTATTTAATTATATTCCAGAAGAAACTTTAATGAGAAAAATATATGTTTAATTACAATTTTGACAGAATTTTAAGAGAGGGAGCCGCTAAACTTGCTAAGCGAGCAGGGGGTTTCGCCTTCTACTGCTTTTAAACAAATTTTATTATGTAATTTTTTTTATAATATTTAATCGGAATTTGATGGAAATAAATATATGTAGACTTCAAATGTAATACTAGCTAAATTTGTTGGTTCTAGCGTAAATTTATTATTAATCAAGTGATTTATCAGTGATCAAAATCGGCATTAAGAAATATTGATGAGAACCCTTTAGTTGAAAATCAACGAATTAAAGCTTAACTCTTTAGACGATTTAAGCTGCAAAATAAGAAGCCATCATTATTATGTTATTATTTATTGAATTTTTAAGAATTCTTAATTCTTTTCAGAAGACTTATTTAAAATAATATGAAAAAAAAAATTATATTGACGCTTCGGAGATATTCAGCTGGTGTTACAAGCCTGAGGACTAAGTTGGAACAAAGTAAAAAATTTGATTTTATGCTTTAAGAATATCTTGGCCAAGGCAAATTTTTTAAATCTACAATAAAAAAGCCTCAACCACATGAAGAGTCATGAACTTTTTTTTTAAGGATATCTCTCTATGGTTTCTGAAGAGTCCACATGGAGACTAATTTGAAAGCATTGAGAAAAAAAATTTTTGTCCGGAGACACTTTTCCACAGTTCCACGGAACTGTCTTCCTCTATTCCATTCTACAAGAAGAAACCTAATGTAGAATTCACTATAAGCAACTGTTTTTACACTTTGAGGATAGCTAACCACAAGTTCTGCTTAAATCAATGAAATCTATTAATCACATTTTTTCCCACTTTGCGCGTATTTCATCATCATCTCGACAGAAGCTACATGTACAGCCATGTGGAAGTAAACATGGAGAAAACAATCTTTTTGCTCTCCAGAGATATCTTCTCACAGTTCTTTGGAACCGTCTTTTCCAATGTCTACCTACAAGTGGTACTAATGTTGAATTAACTAAAAAAAAATTATTTTTACTCTTCAAGGCTAAATAACCTCAAGTTCTGCGCAAATCAGTGAAATCTTGTGAAGCTTCAACCACATGAAGAATCAATTTCAGTAAATTTTTTTGTTACTCTACGGATATCTCACGAAAGTTTCGACAGAGTCTACAAAATCATTTTGCTCTCAGGGAACTGTATTTCGCTATTTCTTTCTACAAGCGATAAGAAGACTCATGTAGAATTCATTATAAGCAAATTGTATTTACGCTTTGAGGATGTGTTATCTTAAGTTCTTCGCAAATCTGTGAACATTTAGTAATGCTTCAACCACATGAAGAATCATGCGAATATCTTACCACAGAGGAAACTATTAAAAAAATTTTTTTGTTGCAAGTAGTAAGAAGACTCATGTAGAATTCTACACTACAAAAAATTGATTTTACTCTTTGAGGATATCTTATTTTAAGTTCTGCGCAAATCTCTGAAATCTATTAGAACTTTATCAGATGAAGAATCATGCCAATTTTTTTACTCTTTACGAATATCTCACTAAAGATGAAGAATCTAAGTGGAAGTAACTTTTAAAAACATCTCTTATTCGCTCTCCAGCTGCTGTCTCACTATCTTCCCCAATTTATGTCGACAATTGTAAGAAGACTGTGAGTAGAATTCGTTTTAAATAATAGTTTCCGCCAGTTCGGCCCATATATCTAAAATTTAGTCAGGAGATTCGTCCGGAATTAATTATAAAAAATGACCCCTTTATTAAAAAATTATTTCTGGTCTTTTCAAAATCTACAGAGTACACCAAAGTCCACAACTCTCCACCTGTTACCGGCTACTTCACATATTTTTGTACTAACTATAGTCTTGTGTACATAGTTGGCTGGTTTAGTGTGTGCTGGGATTTACGCCTTTCCACCCCGCCCTCTTTCAGCATTTGTTGAATTTTTTTCCAAAGCTGTTTTGAATATGAATGAAATATTCTGTTTAAGATTCAATGCAGGCTGTGCCATAACAAAATGTACTTACTTTACTTGCTACAGAGATTGACAGCCTATTTACTTATTTATAAGGATTCGGAATTTTTTGAAGATGACGATTTTTCAATAAACAGCTTTAAAAATGGCTTTTAATAACAATTTTTTATTTTTTTGCTTTAAGACGGACCCCACGCGATTTTGTTTCATAATGTAACCAATATTTATTATGCAAGTTGTAGCTTTTTTATTTTACATATTCTTTTACTTTTCATGTTACTTGAGCAGCATGATAAAAACAAAAAAGGATACAAGTTGTTGTACAACACAACATTACAAATGGCGTCCTGGTGGACTTGCCGCCATTTTCTTAAAAGAATTCGCGTTGGCGAAAGTTGAGAGAAAGCAAAAAAAAAAGCACAAAAAGGCTGCACGCAGCTTGGTTGGAGACAGCGGGGTACACCTGAGGTCTGGGGGCGCTGACTGGCGTCATGTGGTTTACTTGGCGTATGTCTAGAGATTCATTTTTGTTACGTTTCTGGTTTTTTTTTACCCCCACTCACTCACTCCCTCTCTCTCTTCTACAATTCATAACTGGCTTGTGTGTGTGTGTGCTCATATGCAAAACGTCTTGAAAACGAATTTGTTATGCGCATTTTGATGTCATTATCCTCTAAAGTCATTGGCCCTTTTTGCCTTTGCCTGTCATCTCCAACAACATCATCATCATCTGCGTTGTCTACGTCATCATCTGACGCCTCAAACTCGTCATCTGCCTGCGGGTTAGACAGGGCTCAGGCAAAGGCCATAGGGCGTCGTCTTTGGATCAGACTATGCAAATCTATTTATATGTCAACTACTTATGTGGCTTTGTTAGCTATTCTGCCATACGATATACGAGTTGTTTAGCCAATTAATTTTTAAGCCCCAGCTTTGACACTCAATCTCTGCTTACGAGTAAGCTTGTGTCTTTGCGCCTTCTCTGGCTGTAACTCTTTGTTAAAGTGATTGTTTAAGTCTTAATGTTGAGTTTAAGTGAAATTGTGCAGAGATTGATAGACTAGACTGCTTAGGCAAAGTGTTTTGTGGCTTTGGTTAGGACCCAGCCACAGGCGGGTACAAAATTGCAACTAGCTGGCAATAACTACAATTTGAGCGGATTTCGAGACGTATTTACGTAAAGCAGAATTCTTCTAAGCGTAGATATCGTTGTAATAAACATCATCTTCTTTTTATTATTAACTAATAATTACCTAAAGACTGTCTGCTTATCTTTTTCAAAAGCACAATTCTTTTAAGCGTAGATATAGTTGTTGGAAACGTCATCTTCTAGCTATTTTGAACTTGTACACACTAAAAGACTCTCTTCCTTTATTTACAAATAGTATAAATCTTCTAAGCATAGATTTCTTTGATAGAAACATCATCCTCTTGTTATTATTAACTAATTCATACCAATCTTTCATCTTTTGTCTAGCAGCATTCTTCTAAGCGTTGATTTCGTTTTAGATGTCATCATCTTCTTGTTATTATTAACTAAGTCACACTTAAATTCTTTTTTTTATATTTACGAAAAACAGAATTCTTCTAGGCTTAGATTTCGTTGAATAAATCCTCATCTTCTTCTTATTATTAACTAATCCATGCTTAAAGACTCTCTTCCTTTATTTAGCGAATGCAGAATTCTTCTAAGCGCAGATATCGTTGTTAGAATCATTATCTTCTTTTTATTATTAACTATTCCATACTTAAAGGCTTTTTTTCAATATTTACAAAAGCAGAATTCTTCTTCGACTTGATTTCATTGCTAAAAACATCATCTTCCTATTATTTTTAACTAATCCATATTTTAAGACAACTCTAAATGACAATTTCTTCTAAGCGTATATTTCGTTGTTAGCACCATCATCTTCTTGTAATTAATAACTAATCTATTACTATTAACCAAACCACACTTAAAATTGTTTTCCTATTTTTACAAAAAGCTGAATTCTTATAGGCGTATATTTCGTTGAAAAAAAACATCATATTCTTCTTATTACCAACTAATCCACACTTAAACATTTCTTTCTTATATTAGCGAAAAACTTAACTCTTCTCAGCGTAGATTTTTTTATAAAATCATCATCTTCTTGTTATTATTAACTTATCCGCACTTAAAGACTCTCATTCTATAATTACGAAAAGCAGAATTCTTCTAAGCATAGATTTCGTTGATAGAAACATCATCTTCTTGGTATTATTAACTAATCCATACTTAAACTCCCCTCTTCCTATATTTACGAAAAGCTGAATTCTTTCAAGCGTAGATTTCGTTGTAGAAATCACAATCTTCTCGTTATTTTCAACAAATCCGCACGTAAACATTTCTTTCTTATATTAGCGAAAAACTGAATTCTTCCAAGCGTAGATTTCGTTGTAAAATCATCATCTTCTTGTTATTATTTACTAATCCGCACTTAAAGACTCTCTTGCCATAAGAAAACCCTCAAATTGTTGCCATAGGCCGACAAACTACTTAAAGCTGCTGTCAACTTTTAGTTTTTCGCGCAAAAGTAAAAGCCAAGAAAGCAATCCAACTAATGTATATATGTATATGCCTAATTGTTGTGCTCTATATATACTTATATATAACTCGGCACTTACTCAGCTCCCATCCCAAGCTAATGGGCACATCAGAAAGCTAAAACTAGAAAAGTTCGAGCTCTTCTAATGCCAGCGTGGGTATTAGGAAGGAAACGCCAAGGCGGATGTTGATATTATGAGTGTAGGTCGTGTGGCATTTCATTTCGCCATGCTTCCAGACCGGAAATAGGCATCAAATAACAACAACATCAACTAGAACAACAACAGCAATCAGGTCATAACAATATATTTGAAGCATATTAGAGGCTATAGCTTTGAACATTGGGTTCGACGAATGAATATTAGTTGCGTGTTAAATGTCAATTGTCATAATTAAATGTGACATCAAAAGCCGGCCGGAGTCTTCCAAGAGCAAACCCAAAACTGTGACTAGCAGTTAAAAGCCAAGACCCTGTGCAAAAGGTTATGGAAAATTACAAAAAGCTTTTAGGACAACTGCCGCAAAAAAGAACTCTCCATAGAGATAGAGATTGAGAGAGAAGGCGTGGCAGAGAGGCGGGCTGGCGGTGGGTCTAACCAAGTCTAATATTTGCAGCACGTTTTGTTGTTATTTCGAGTTTATCTCATCTTAAATGTGGTGCTAATTGTCTCAACAGGCGCAGAACTGTGCCTGACTGATTGACGGACAGCGGTATGAATGACATAATGAATGAATGACTGACGAACTGACTGTGGGATTGTTGGTGTAACTGTGTAGAGTACCAACCCCCTTTGCCGCCCACAGCAATTCGTGCGTCCTTTGCCAGACGTTTCGATTTACGTCCGCGTCGATTGCTTATCCATTTTCATTAGCTATATTTAGAGCACATACAAACTGGATATTAATTTCCCAGCTATTCGATGTTCTTGTTGCTTTTCGCGCTTTTCCATGTGAAAATTGTTTTTGTTCTCGCAATACACTAACAAAAAGCATGCCAAGGCTTCTGAAAACTAGTTTTGTGCGAATTTATAAAGTTTGACTACAAGCGATATATCGTTAGAGATATGATGATATAATCATTCAAGTCTGGACTTCAATAAGCTTGTTAAAGTATGAAGAAAAAAATTGTGGACGATTTTGGAATACCCTAACCATTTTTAAATCCAATATATTGCTTAAAATCTCCAAGAGATATTTATTTGCCACATTTGGTTGAATTTTTGACCCCAAAACTATTTTAGACCGATCGGTCCTATGTGGGCTATATAATATACATAGTCAACCTATTTTGATAAAGTTTGGGACAGTGATGGAACACTCTAAAAGACTTTTGATTGCCAAATTTTGTTATGATATCTTTATAAACAACCGAGTTATGCCCTTATGCCTTTTTTTATAGATCGGTTTAACGAGAGCTATATGACATAGTTCAACGATTCAAAAAATCGTGAAAAAAGTCCGCCAGTACCAAATCTGGTTACAATATATTCGTAGTCAAACGAAACAGAACTCAGTTTTCACCAAGCACGATTTTTTGATCGATAGGTTCTACAGGAGTCAAATTTGATTAAATTTGGAACAGTGCTGGAGGTCTTTAAACAAAACTTTGGAATTGTCAAATTTTCATAAAAAAATTAAACAAAAAAATTGTTGTTTCCAATACGTTATTTTGACAGATTGGACCCAAGAGAGTCAAACCGATTTCGATCAAATGTAATACAGGGCTTGGGAAAATATGTAAAAAACTATTGATTGGCAAATTTGGTAACGATATCTTCATAAACAACATAAACAAACGAATTATCCATCTTAAACTTTTGATTTTTTTCGAGATCCTCTGAACACACCTATGGAACCTATGTAAATATCGAAATATTAAAATTAGCTTGTCTCCTATAGAATAAAAAATGAAACTAAACTAAAAGTTTGGTTGCTCTACCTGGCTATATCGACGTTTTTAATCATCCCAATTATATTTTAGGTAACTTTGAGGGGTCTTCGAAGTCTTTTTCTTTATTTTAGATGCATTTGCACCATATGGTACAGGATATAAAAATGTTTTAGCAGTGCCTTCCTTTTTTGGAAATGTACTCCTAAAATGTTTTGGAAATTTATTGCTATCGATAAAATGTGAATAACTTAGATATAATCGCTCAGCATTAAAAACGTAACCTAAGCAAAATACATTTCTATGAGAATATTCTGGAGTATCATCAAAACTCTTTTCTATGAGTATGATCTTGTGCTGGTTATGAAATTGATTAAACTTGGAAACTTATCTATATCTAGAAAAGCGTTAATGCAAATAAGTTTTGGTATAATCGCTCAACATTTGAAATGAAATCTAATCAAAAAAATATTCTAAGCGAATATTTTTGTGTTGGTTGTGGCTCTTTTCAAGCTTGGAATGAATGATCGAAATCGGGTAAGAACTATGCGAAAATTGCAAGTTTCACTAAATCACTCATTTGGTCGGTAAAAAAATGTATCGGTAAGCTTTCGACCCAAAATAACTTTAAAAACTATTTTAAAAGAAAGTTCAGAAAGATATTTTTTTTTGGGAGTCAGGAATTGATTTGTTTAGATAAGCTAGCAGCGGGCAAAGCAGTCTAGACAAACCATAAGTTTTGGAAGAATATCAAAATAGCAGCTTCAAACAATGGATTACTGGGGGCTTTTTGGTGAATTTGGCGATACAGCTATACGGAGTCACAATAAATCTAACAAATCAAAGTTCATAAAAATTGGTACAGCCGTTCTTGAGTTACAAATAGGTACAAATATATACGTCTTTGTTTTATATAATATTAATTGATAGAAATCATTTTATTCTCATTTCCACTTTTTACGAATACTAATTTTTTTTACATTCATAGCGCTGTTTTTGAGATTTACCTAAAAACTGGTATTTTTTTGTGAATTTGGGGATAAAGCTATACGAAGTCGAGATAAATCGAACAAATCAAAGTTCATGAAAATCGGTGCAGCCGTTTTTGAGTAATGAATAGGTACAAATGCATACGACTTTGTTTTATGTAATATATATGATAGAAATCATTTTATTTCGTTTGCTTTTTTAATAAATTTAAATTTTTTTTGCTTTCATAACGCTGTTTGCAGAACTTACATAAAAATTCGTATTTTTTTGTGAATTTGGCAATAAAGCTTTAGGAAATCGAGATAAATCCCATAATTCAAAGTTCATTAAAATCGATTCAGCCGTTCTTGAGTTATGAATAGGTATAAATATGCACGACTTGTTTAAAATCACTTATCTCACTTACACGACTTATAAATTCAAATTTACCTCCATTCATAGCTCTTATACATTTATAAGCGCATCTAAGCTTCGGACAAACTCTCACCCAAAGTTCCACCAAATACTATATCGCATCTTCTTTTTATCGCAATTAATTAATCTGTTTAATGGCAATCGATGGCATGCCAGTTGATTGAACAGACATACAGACTGACAGTCAGACATCTATGCAATTCTAGACGTTCTGTTGGTTCCATCTCTAGACATTTTGCTCTCGCTTGTTCCTAATCTGGTTTTGTCTGTCTGTCTCTCCGTCCCTCCATTCGTCTGTTCATTCATTCATTCATCTGTCCGTCTGTCTGTCTGTCAAGTAGAGCGCCCTGCATGCATAATGCCATCAATCAAATGTAATTATAAACTCTCTTTATACATATATATATACAATTACATCTATCTATCTCTGACGTACACGTGCAAGTCTTCGGGGACCTTTACATATCTCTTATTCATTTATACATATGTAATCGTTGTACTTTTATTTATTTTCTTTATATACATATAATAAATGTGTGTTCGTAACTCCCCCCACCTCAAGATTTGTTTGACTGAGCTTAGCCTAGCGTTAAAATGCTTATGCAATGTCAAGTTATGCCAAGTTTTGTTTCAACTAATTGCCATCGTAGGGGAGGTTCCGCTTCGAAGACATATATAATAGCTCCCCCGCTCTCCACTGATCATATAATACCAACAGGTGTCAATATTGCATTACCCAGCACTGCTTGTACAAAATTAATTGCAGATGAGTTTTGAGATAATGTTTAACGCATAGCTCTGAAGGCAAGAGACAACTTTTATCTCAGATCTCAAACGAAATACACTCAGAAAATATTATCTAGAAGACATTAGCTCAAAATTGTTTTTAAGCAAATATTCACAAAAAATTTTGCTTCTTCAAATCGCTTGAATTTATCATCTATCAACTATCTAAAACATTCTTCTAATTAGTGCTACTCTGCTAATATTTCGTAACCCAACAAATTTAACAACAAATTTATTTAAAAGCAAAAAGATGATGAGTTATTTGTAGAAGAAATGTAGTCGCATTTAAAATACTAGTTATATCAAAAGCCTTGTAATATTTAGCTTCATCTCTCTTGTTTTCCCTAAAACTGGGTCAACGCATTTCGTAGAATTCTATTTTTTTCTATTTATTATGATTTAGATTTAGATAATTGCAGCAAAGTATTTAATGCGAGTTTTTACAAATAATAAAACAAATTGGCTGACTGGTTGGCAGAATCCTTGGTTTTGGTTGCATAATTATCTATTGCAAGTGCAACAAGTAAATTACTTTCTGGAAGCAACTAACTGTAAGCTATTAATCAACATTTAAAAAGCAAATAAATTATAAAGCTTAACGATGACGAAACTCTTGAATTAAGAACTGAATAAATTGCTACTTCAATAACAAAAACAACAAGTTTTCTAGTATTTATCTTAATGACACTTTTTCTAGTGGGACATCAAAATGTGCAGCAGGGAATCTACAAAGTTGATTTACCATTTAAAGCAGTTGACAGTCAGTTATGGGACTAGAATTAAAGAATCAAAGCTTTTTTGTTGCATTAAAAAAAATTTGATGAAAGCTGTAAATAAATCTAATCTACAATGAAAGCTGGTTAGCCAAAATTGCTATAATAAAATTATAAATTCTTTTTCTTTTAATCTCAATTAAAGCTGCGTCATCTCGACGTCATCTGCGAAAGTTTGCCATAATCTGATGGATTCCGACTTTTTTCTATGGAATATCTTAAAGGCAGAGCTCCAAGAGAAGCTTTGGGCGAACTTTTTCGCCAAAAGTGTAATTCTTCCAATTATCTTTTTCAACAAGATGTTGCTGGTAAACTATAAAACTGAGATGATGATTTTTCCTAAGGCGATGTCTTAAAGGAAGAGATCCAAGACCATAGGAAAAGAATATGAGGAGGGTTATAAGACAAACGAGTCTGGCTAAGTTAAGAATTCGTTTTCTTTTAATCTCAACAGCGTTTCTAAATTTCAGGAAGCAATTAAAGGTGTGTTAGCTGGTGGTCATCGGCTTCAGACTTTTTCTTACGGGTATATCTTAAAGGCAGACCCAAGAGCAGCTTAAAACAAACAATTGCCGCAAAAGTGTAATTCTTCCAATTCTCTTTCTTAACAAGACTAGCATAAACTATAAAACTGAGATGATGAACAAAAATGGCATTAATGCATAAAACAATGCATTGGCATAAGGTTTCATGCAGCTTGACATCTTTATAAGGCAACAAATGTCAATTAAAGAAGCATTAAGCTTAAAAAAAAGATGACAAAAGAGATGAAATTGTAGAATGGCTTACAAAGTAGACCTGTATGGTAGTCTTAAAGCCGATAGTTACAAAAAAGAAATACTATTTATGGCAAAAGGCAGTTCCAAATACATTAACTAAGATAAAATTTTATGCAAAAGATTTTTTAAGTATGGGTTGAGTTAAGATGAAAATTAATATGATATTAAAGATGAAATTGAAGAATTGCTTACAAGGAGAAAAACTGTATGCAAGTTTTAAAACAGATAGCTATAAAATAATTTATAGCAGAAGACATTCTAAGGTGCATCCTCGTTCCGGTCGTCCTTCAACATCAAATACCGAAGAAAACGTCGATGCAGTGAAGAAAATTGTGCTCGAAAATCGTAGTGTCGGTACTCATGAGATTGCTTCAGACCTTGGCATTTCATATAGATCAGCCGAACACATTTTGGTTGAAGTTTTGGGCATGAAACATGTCGCGGCCCGACTTGTGCCAAAAACGTTGATTTTTTTTGTCATTATTTTGGAATTTTTGGCCAAACACTCAACGAATGTGGTTGCTCAGGCTCCGTATTCACCAAATATGGCACGGTGTGACTTTTCTTGTTCCCCAAACAAACAAGACGGAAGCGTTTTGACACCATTGAGATCATCAAACAAAATTCAAAGAAGGAACTAAAAGCCATCCCCGCCCAGGCCTACCAGAAGTGTACAAAAAGAAACGTAGTTTATGACAGAAGACACTTCCAAGTACCTCATCTACGTGTGCATTTTATATCTTTTTATTTAAATGAAAGCTGCTACTAACGATGAAATAAGTGTTAAGTAGAAATGAGTTAAGATTAATATAAAGATGTTGAAATTGAAAAGCTGCTAGCAACAAGCTAGTATGAATGTATGCGTCAAAATTGATAGTTACAAAATGGAACGTAATTTATGGCAGAAGACACTACCAAGTACGTCAGCTGCGAGAACATTTTCTATAGAAGCACCTTCAAAGATGAAATAAGTGTTGAGTAGAGATGATTTAAGATTAAAATCACAACAAAATTATAGACTTGCTGACAGAGACCAAAGCTGATAGATACAAAAAGAAACGTAATTTATGACAGAAGACACTTGCAAGTACATCATCTACGTGTACATTTTATATCTTTTTTATTTAAATTAAAGCTGCTACTAAAGATGAAATAAGTGTTAAGTAAAAATGAGTTAAGATTAATATAAAGATGATGAAATTGAAGAATTGCTTGCAACAAGCAAGTCTGTATTTATGTGTCAAAATTGATAGCTACAAAATGGAACGTAATTTATGGCAGAAGACACTACCAAGTACGTCAGCTGCAAGAACATTTTCTATAGAAGCATTTTCAAAGATGAAATAAGTGTTGAGTAGAGTTGATTTAAGATTAAAATCACAGCAAAATTATAGACTTGCTAACAGAGTTACTCTGTGACAAAAAGAAACGTAATTTATGACAGAAGACACTAGCAAGCACATCATCTGAGTTTGCATTTTATATGACAGCGTGCATATAAAGCTGCTTTAAAAAATGAAATTATAGAAAGGCTTACAAGGAGCCACTGTATGTAGGTCTCAAAATTGATAGCTACAAATGAAATGTAATTCATGGAAGAAGACAGTTCCAAGAACATCATCTGAAAGAACTTTTTCTACAGAAGCGCCTTTCATTATGAAATAAGTGTTAAGTAGAGTTGAGTTAAAATTAAAATAAAGACGAAATTGCAACATTCCTAACAAAGAACAAAGCTAATAGCTGCGACAGAAAACGCCATTTATGACAGAAGACACTGCCAAGTACATCATCTGAGATAACTGCATACAAGGAGCAACAGTATGTAAGTGTCAAAATTGATAGCTAAAAAAAATTGAATGTAATTTATGGCAGAAGACAATTCCCAGTATCTCATCGGGGAGCACATTTTCTACAAAAGCACATTCAAAGATGAAATAAGTTAAGACTTAAATTACGATGAAATTGAAGACTTGCTAACAAAGAGCCAAAGACTCTTTCAAGTACATCATCTGAGGCAATATTGCTAACAGACAGCAAAGCTGATAACAAAAAAAAAAACTTAATTAATTGCAAAAGACACTTTCAAGTAAATCAGCTGACAGAACATTTTCTATAGAAGCACTTTCAAAGATGAAATAAGTTAAGATTAAAATTATGATGCAATTGTAGACTTTCTAACAAAGAGGCCAACTAATATTTACAGAAAGCAATATAATATATGGCAGAAGACTCTTTTAAGTACATCATCTGACACAACATTACTAACAAACGGCAAAGCTGATAGTTAAAAACGAAACGTAATATATGGCAGAAGACTCTTTCAAGTACATCATCTGAGACAACATTTAATGTAAAGGCTTTACACAAGTATGCAGATGATAAAGAAAATGTTAAAGGGAATTTTGTTGAAATTAAAATAAAGATGATTAAAAGTTAAATTAAGGTGATATGACGACAAAATTGTAGACTTGCTAAAAAAGAGGCCAACTAATAGTTACAGAAGTAAACGTAATATATGGCAGAAGACTCTTTTAAGTATATCATCTGAAACAACATTGCTAACAAACAGCAAAGCTGATAATTAAAAAATAAACATAATATATGGCAGAAGACATTTTCAAGTACATCATCTGAGACAACATTTAATGCAAAGACATTACTCAAATATGCAGATGATGCACATAGTGTTAAAGAGAGTTATGTTGAAATTAAAATAAAGATGATGAAAAAGAAAAGTTAAATCAAGGCGCTGTTTAAAGCTAAGTCCAACCCAAGTCTCTCAACTGTGCCGGAAGAAACTTTCAACTACATCAACTGCGGCAACATTTTATCACCAAACAGTTGTAAAATGCACACATAAAGCTGTTGGCTGGCTATTAAAAATGCAAGAACTGTCAACTAAATAGTGTTAAAATTATTGTCTTCTGACCAAAATTGCGCTCAGCACGCAAAGCCACAAAGAAAATGCCAGACTGTCTCGAAATAAAGTCAGTAGTAAAAAAGATTTAAAGCATTTTCTTCAAGACATTAAATTTTGGCGAACATTTAAAGCGTTTTAAATAAAATATGCTATTCTATAACTGACAATCCCAAACAAATGCGCAGAGAAAAGCAGATCTATATACAAATATTTTTTTTTTTTATTCTCGTTTTTTAATAAAGATAAAATAAAATAGAATAAAAAAGGAGATAGTCAAAGCCATGTTGAAAACGTGAAAACTAAATACATTTTCAAGGCTGTTTGCATTAGCCGCAGCAAGCCATAACGTATATACTATATATATGTATATATATATATATATCTATCTGGCAGCCTGCCTCACTATCTGCCAGCTATCTATCGCACTCTGACGCATATGTAGGACGCGAGTTGGCGCTGTCCTTGTTACTCGGTGTGCGATATGGCAACGTTTGCATGCTTTGAGCCATTTGGCAATGTACAAAGCCGCTCAGCTCAGCCGGCTAACAGTTTGCCAGATGCTCGACTGGACCCGGACCCGGTCGAAATGTGGACAATTGGACTAGGTCCTTGCTGAAGAGTTGAGAGGGACTGAGTGGGGCTGAGCAGGATGCTTCTTGCTGGGGATTGTTGAATCGGAGGAGTGAACAAGCGAACGAGCGCTTACTGCTCATTTGGCATTATCCATTATTGCAATATTCCTCCAGTGCGGCGGGGATTTGTTGTATCTTCTTCTGTAGCTTTGTTTGTTGCATGTTACTTTTGTGTTCTTTTGGTTTTAAGCATTTTTCATATTCTCATCGTCGTCGTTTTTTTTTTTTTTTCATATTATTTAAACTTTTGATTAAGGGTTTCTGCTGCTGGTCTGCTCTGCTCTGTCATCCTGCATGTTTCAAGCTGTTTTTTTTTTGGCCATTGTCATTGTGTGCCGTTTGTTTATTTGTATTTGTATTTTTATGTATATATTATATATGCAAATTTTTGTACTCTGCTCTGGCGTGCTTTGACTGAACAAAGACAACAACAATAATCCGAACAACAACAACAACTACTCCAACAACAAACAAACAAATAAATGACAAACTCATATAAAAGGACTTGTTACGCATGTTTATTCCAAATCATCATCTTCTTTTTCCGTTGGTCGGGGCTAACAGCGGGGAGCTGTTTTTTGATTTTTTTCCGTTTTTGTGTTTGTTCTAAAGGTTATTATCATTTTAATAATAATGGCAAACAATAAGCTGTCAAACAAAAACCGCTCATCCCAAAATTTTAGAACCACTTTGTATTTGTCGTTTTTTTTTGTTCAATTTTAATTATAAAGTTCTGCGAATGGTAATTAAATAAAGGCTTTCAATAATCTACTAAGTACGAACTTTGACAGCTGATCATTCAATTTATGCTAAGTGGCAACGCCGTCAATTGACAAGAGCGTAAATTATTTCAAGCAGTCTCATGGGCCTATGTACATCAAAATGTGCTTAAAACGAATTCCTTCTAGATGTCAACACTTAGCATTACAAAATTTGGGTCAAATTTAAAGTGCATAAGCGTATAATACAGAAAAAGATTTCTATATATTTCTTATAAAGAATAAGAACTAGTCTATACAGTAATATCAACCAAAATGCTTGGATTTTAATGAGATGACATTTCCGAGTCCAGAGAATTTTTCATCTACTCCTCTACGAAAAACTTCTACTGAAGCTCGCCTTTCTAAGCTACAGTTCTTGAAACCCTGCTCCTTAAATTTCAACACTGCCTTCTGCTAATTGCTTTATTTTATTAACTTTTAATTTGTTTAAATAATAATTATATTGTTGTAAACACAAATATAGAACAACTAGCTGGCGCCATCTAGCGGCCACGCTATACATAAAAATAGATGATGGCAAAGATAAAGGTGACGTAGAAGCTCTTTTCTTTGTACACAAGAGCGACTTAGCACTACTACTAAATATAATATTTCAATTGCAACAGTAACATCTTTTAAATAATCTGGTCACACTACGCATATTTCAAAGTAGTATATTTTCGAGTAATTCAGAATTTCAAGTAATCTGATTACACTTAAATGAAAGAACAATCTCTTTAATCAATCTCTACTTCAACGTCATATCAAAATATTTTCAATAACAAATTTATCAATTTTCAAATAGTCTGGTCACACTAAGCATTAGTAGTACACAATAGTAGCGAGAGTGTTTGCAGGTAATTTTGAATAATTTTAACGCTCTTAAAAGAGGCACTACAAAGATATACCACTTTTTGAATAATCTGGTAACACTTAGTATTAAAAAATAGTACTTAGTATATATCATATAGGGTATTTGCAAGAAATTTAGTAATTCAATTCGGTAGATGGCCTATAAAAAAAAAATTGTAAACGTCAAGCAAGAATATTTTCGAGTAAAAAAATTTAAAATAAGCACACACTAAAAAGAAAGAATAATCTTTAGTGCTACCTCAACGTCATAACAAGATATTTTTAGTCTGGTCACACTAAGCATATTTACAAGAAATTTAAAATTTTGAATAATAAATAAATTTACAAAGAGAGACTACTTGAATATTTTCAATTACAATTCCATTTTTTTTAAATCTGGTCACATTTATGCCATACACTTATGCTATACATAGAACTTAATATTATTTACTAATATATTGGATCATAACCTAACCTAAATGAGATAAACCGAAACTGTCCCCAAAGGTTAACCAGGGCAACATAAATGAGATAAATGCCATATAAAAAATTATTTTGGAGATTTTGCAATAAAATAACAGAATAACAGAATAAGAAACACCTTTTTTTTAAATTATGTATTTTTGGAAACGTTAGGAAAGTTTAGAAGAAATAGACGTAATATATATTTGAAGAAAATATTGGCTTAGGCTTAACTGGACGTAAGCCCGAAAATCATTTTAATAACTAAAATAGATTCAAGGAATGGAGTTGAAAAAAATCTCATAAGAAGACTTGACATGAGATCTTGCAGAGAGCTTCTTCCTTGCAAAAATAGGCAAAATGCCTGACAAGTCGTTTTGTAAGATGGAGTAACTTCGGGTCTTTTAAATTTATTTATTTTTACACTGTTTGCTTAAGGATAAAAACTAAAGCTACAGGGAGAAGACAAAAGCCATAGCTATTAAGGCTTTGCGCTGTGGTCTCCTTAAATTTTTAAGATGGACTCTCTTCTGTCTTCTATCATTTGGTTAGGAAAATATATTAACTGGCAGCCTATTCTGATTGTATTGCTTATTTTGTGAGATGAAGACAATGCAAAAGCCATTTTTTTTTAACTATATAATTTTAAAGCCTATCAAACGACAATATGTAAACTAGATTGGAATTAAATTCTACAGCAGACATATTTTCTAAATATTTTCTACAAATTTTGTTTTTAATCGTAAAGTAGTTGAGTTCTATTGATAATAGCTCAACGAGCTAATGCCAAAAGATTTGAGGCTATTCTGATGCCCTATGATCCACTGGGAGACAAAGATAGCAGAAGATCAAAATAAATCAGCTAGTCTTTTGTGCTAATTCTACGAATTTCATCTTTAATATATGGCACATTTAAGACGTAGTTAGTTTGATCATTAGCCATAAAACAGTGCGCATCAACGAAAACTAATGTTGGAAAAGTTTTCCTAGGGCGCTCTTCCACACAAATCCACATATAAGCAACTTCTCTTTACTACTCAGTCACAAATCGCACTATGCATAATTTTTTTCCATCATCTCTAATTCTTCTTAACTTCATTTATTATTCCATTATTTCATTTGAGTAGCTGCCATATAAAAAACCTATTTTAATAAACCCAAATCACTACAACCACTATTATATAATTCATAAGAAAAACTTTTCCCAAAACTTTAAAATTTTTTATTGAATTGGAAAAGCCAGCTACAGCTTTTCAAACTGCACTCTTCAACTACATTACCAAGAGCCACCCTATTATTTTTTTTTTTAACTTACAATCTTTTTATTAATTTAAGGCACTTATGGGTTGCTCCCCATGTAGCTGACCTCAATTTGTTGACTGACTGATTGATTGAGACAGCTTAACATACTTTGACCAACAAGTAAAATATTCAAAAAAGAAAGGAACAAATAATCAAATTGAAATAGTTCGAGATGATGTGCGACCATCGAATACACTGCAACAAAATTGTACTCAGTTAAAAAGAAGTTATAAGAGGAAGGAAAATGTTTACGATGTATGGATGGACTTTTTATACAAATGTCAGCCGTGGCCTTTTCTTATAAGGCTCTCATGAGTTGGCTTAGAAGAATTGAGGGATTCTGGCGTATATGTAGAAGAGCAATTCTACAATGAATACGATTTAGGCTTCATACTTTTAAAGTTTTTAACTGAATTTTGTATACAGCTTACACAGTAGGTTGGATGATGGAATATTTTGTGAGAATGCTAAATTTGTTTAATTTGGAAGAATTTTTTAGTGAGGTAAGTAGCTTCGAAATTTTTTTCCGAGAGCACGATGACAGATTCTTTTACACGAATTCAACAACTTTATACGAAGCTGGCTCTTAGGATAACTGAGATCTAACTGTTCAGACAAACATGCTTGAATAATTACCCGATTTTGAAGGATATTATTTTTAAAGCTGTTGCATGCTGCAAAATTTCACTTGTGGGAGCACGATGCAAGATATCTTACACGAATCCTACAACTTTAGATGAAGCTAGATCTTGGGGTATCTGAGATCTACGCTGTTCAGACAAACATATCTGGATTATTACCCAATTAGGAAGGTTTTTTTTTAGACTGGTTATAAGCTGCAAAATTGCCTCTGCGGGAACACGATGTAAGATATCGTACAAGAAGTCCAACAACTTTATTTGAAGCTAGTTAGGGTAGCTGAGATCTAAGTTTTCATACAAACGTGGCAGAATCATTGCCCGATTTGGAGGGATTTTTTTTTTGAAAAAGTTGTAAACAGCTGAATTTTCCTATAGAAACATGGTGCCAGATATTTAACAGGATTCTAACAACTCCTAATGACACTATTGCGTAGGTTATATGAGATCTATAGGTGTTCAGACGTACGCTTACCTAAACTTTTAGTCTTCTACTTTTCGTCTGTTACATTCTCTACCTGTATTTCTGTCAACCCCTAAACCAATGCCAACTATAGAGTATTCCAACCATAAAGCATAATAACACAAAGTAGTGAAAAATCGAACTACTTAACAATTTTGCATTATAACTTCAAAAGAAAGTTGTTTAATTTTTAATGCTTGTGCCACAGTCAATTACATCGCCCCTTGTCATTCTTCGGTACCAGGATACAATCTGGATTTTGTTTATTCTAGGGGGATGAGCGTTGTTAACAAAAAAACAAAACTTTGACGTTATAAACTTGGCCATAAAATATGCAACAAATTTCCTGATGGCACAACAGTCAGTAGAAAAGTAAAAGAGAGCAAATGATTCCAGGACTCCTCGTTCCGTTTGCTCCTGCATTAAGCAATTTGAGAAGCAAAAAATTGAAAAACAAATAACAACAAGAAGGACCAAAAACAAACAATAACAACAAATGTGGGTATTGTTTTGTTCGTCAAGCAGAGCAAATTATATGCAATTGCGCATCCATGAGATACAAGATACAACTAGTTACAAATATAATAAAAATTTTGCAGTTTACTCAAAATAATATCCAGTTTAAGAGATTTTCCTTCAATATCTTCTGAAGGTCTCCATAGATATGGAGATGTGCTGCCAACGGGCAAACAACAAGCTGCAGTTACAGATACAGATACATTTATGTTGCTACAGCTACAGATACAATTGCAAATGCAATTTACAACTTTATGTACAGTACTCATATATGTATATTGTGTGTGCATATGGCACATTTCTTTATAACAACATACATATATGCATGTTTATATACTATACATAACATACATATATAACCATAAACAAACAATATGTTTCATTCATTTACAGAAGCATTTTATTAGCACTGTTTTCTGTTATACTCGAATGTATTTATTTTTATTAACACTGTTTATAGTGTAGTTGGGTATATCAGCTTTATGTGCTTGTTTGCAACAGTAGCAAGCGTGAACGACCTTATATAGTGCGGAGACTAGGAGACTCCTTGGTCAGCTCCTTAACTCTTAAGTAGAACTTTTATGCTCAGTCTTTCGATCTGCAACTTTATGGACCTTAAAGCGTAATTCTTCAACTTGGGCAACTTCCGAAATTCATCGGGCTATGTTTACACCATAGTGCATCGAAAATAGAAAAGACCCTCATAGGAAAGAAATCGATCTCGGAAAACTAGGAGACTTCTTAGTCAGCTCTTTTAACCCTACAACAGAACTTTTATGTTCAGTGTTTCGATCTGCAACTTGATGTTATTTTATGCGGGATACTTAAAAAAAAGGCCACATTTTAAATTCTTCGGGCTGTATTTACCCCATACTACATCGAAAATAGGAAAGACCTTCATAGGAAAGAAATTGATCTCGGAAGATTAGGAGACTCCTTGGTCAGCTCCCTTAGCCCTACTCCCGAACTTTTATGTTTAGTCCTTGGATCTGCAACTTAATGGAACTATATGCGAGATTCTTTCAAAAAAGGCAACTTCCCGAATTCTATGGGATAAGTTTACCCCATAGTACATCGAAAATAGGAAACACCTTTATAGGAAAGAAATTAATCTAGACATATTGCTTCGTCTCTTCATCCATCTGTCTGTCTGATCGGCTAGATCTTGAAAACTGTAAGAGCTAAAATAACCAAACTGGATATTTGGGTCTACTTAAGTGAGCAGCGGGATCTAGTATACTGTTTATGATCATGTTTGATTAGGTTGGGTTGGCTTGGCAGAAACCCTTTGCATATTTAAGAGACGGGAGGAGTAAAAATGAAGGGAATGACAGGGGGAAGAAAGTATAAATGCTGCGTGTGGGTTAGGTAGCCTAAATCTTCTGTCCTATCTTTCTGCTCCGAGAATGCGTTAAAAAGAGCCAAGTGCTTTATAGAGAGATTTCCCATACTTCAAAGGTCGAAGATGATGATCTATATGACAAAAAAAGAAAGGGTCTTTCGACATGGATAGATTATATTCACTTCAAATACGACAATTTTGTTTATTTCCGTACCCATTCAACTAAAAATGGGCTATCCGGAGAGCATTGAATTTTGAGTAAGTTTGACAACGACTATATTATATAAAAAAAAAAAATTAATTTATCTTTCGTTACACATTGAAACATCTAATGTGAAAGTTTGGTTGTTCTAGCTAGCTCCCATAATCTGTGAGTTCTAGGCATTCATACAGACAGGTAGATGAACCAGGGTATAACGACTTCTCCTGTAACTCTGATCGTAATTTGGATAACTTTATGAGGTCTCAGACGTCTCCTGTTTGTTATACACTGCTTCGTTTTGCACAAAATCAATATACGCTTTGTACAGGGTATAAAAATGTTCCTATCTAGTATCAGCGCAGTAGAGAGAAAATTCGGGCCCGAGGGGAAAATGTACAATACTCTCTAATACCTTCAACTTGAATCGCGACAGTAATTACGCTGGGCTCCTCAATAAACTCCTGGCCCGGGGGGAATCCCACGCCCCTTTCCACCTTTCTCGGCGGTCCTTTCTATTATTAATCCTAAAAATATATTTCTTTATGGTTAAATTCGATTGAAAGGTAAGGAGCTGAGCTAACAAAGATATAAATTAAAAATTGGAAGGAGTTTTTTTTAAGCAATTTGAAATTTTACGAGTTTTTATTAATCTGAAACTCGATGCGCTGCTTTCTATGTTCTTAAACATCTTTGCTGACAGCTTTTTTTGAAAACTAGTCTTAAATACGTAAACTAGTGACGTCATCATAACTAGTAATTAACTGCTAGAGTTGCTTATGCAGACTTTGTTTCAACTTTGATGGGCTTTTTATTTCTGTAACTTTATTTTAAGCAAAAATGGTGATTTAAAAATTAAAAAATTTAGTTTTTTTTAAGGAATTCGTCAAGATTAATATTTGAAATTTTTAGAGTAGGTATTTTAATCTAAAACTCCATCTGCTTCCATCAACGTTCTTAAAAATCTTTACTAACAGCTTTTTTTCAAAACTAGCCTTAAATGCGTTAACTAGTGACGTCATCATAACCAAGTGCCTTACTTTAATAAACTTTTTATTTCTGCAACTTTATTACTTATATGTATCCCCGCTTATAGAAGAGTATCTGAAGATGTAGCTTTTACGACTTAAACCATCTTTGGTTGTTTTGTTTTGATTTTAGCACCCAACAAGAACAATAAACAAGCATGGTCCATAATCTGTGTAAAATGTTGTACCATGTTCAATGGGCTGTATCTGGTTCCATAGCCGAGAATCCAACCACAACAACAAGCACACTAACAACAACAACAACTATAACTACAAAAGGCTAGTTTAGGGTGAGCCTAGGGTGGTCTCGCATATGGGATAAGTTATAAAGCAGGGGCTTGGGATTCCGGGGGGGTACTTTGGTGCCCATGTCGCACATGTTTGTCGTCAGTGTCATCATCATGGCACTTTGCTTTCTGACAGACATAAGCCGCATTTACCAGCTATTTTGTAGGCGCGTATATGTGCTGGATACATATATATATACTATATACAAAAGTATCTGTAAGATACATATCTACTATATATATGTACATAACTGCTGGTCGGCTGTTTGGCTGGTTGGCTGGTCGGAACTCGTACAACTTTGACTAGTGGACTAGTGACAGTCATGTGATGTATGGTTTTTGTAATATTTTATGTCATGCACAACAAAACAGCCATCTAAATATTTAAGTTGAAATGTGAATGTCCCAACCCCCAGCCCCCAACCGACCGACCACACGTCTCCCTGAGGTTCCTGTGGGTCATTCTGTGGTTCATGCGGTTCAGGTTCACCCAACCCATAGGAATAAATTACGACAATTTGATAAAGGTGCGCATCACGTCAGTTACCTGGGCTCTGATTTTTTATTTTTTTGGGGATAGTTCAAAATCTAAGCCAAAACTTTACCAAATCTTAATACAAGAGCAGTTTTGAGGTTACAATTTGTTTTTAGACCCACTTGACAAGTTAAGCTAATTGGCCCACAAGCAGTTGAGATTTGCTTTTTTTTTGTCGATTTAAACGAGCCAACTTATTGACCCATTTTATATAAGCCCGTCAACTTGGTCAACTTAGTTGTAAGTGTGCAAGTGTAAGCTGTTTATTCTCCACCTCTCTCTCCCTCTTTTTGTGTCTTCAGTCTCCACTTCTATGGCTAAAAGCAAAAGTTTTATTCAAACAAACTTTAAATGGAAGTGCGTGACTGTTGTTAACAGTTTTAACTTTACTTCATACAAACACTTTTTGGCTTAAATAAGCGCATTTTGGGTAGAAAAAAAAAAAAATATTATATTTCATATTTGTAGTAAATCGCCTTAAAAATCAAGCTTTAAATTTACTAAGCCGTTCAAATTTTATATGCAGTAAAGCTTAAAAGATGTCTTGAAGCCAGAAAGCTCATATTACATATAAGCCTTAGTTGATGACATAGCAATAAGTTATGATTGCATTATATAAATATACATCAAAAACAACAAAGATGACATAAAGCTAGGTTAGATATATTTATTACAATGCTCAGATGATGGCATACAAAATTTGTACCTGTCATAGCTAAAAAGCTCTATGCAACTGTGTTAAAAATGAAAATATGAAAAATTTTAGAAAAATAAAAGTTGGAAGCTGATTTTGGTCAAACTTATAAATGTTAACAGAGAAAAGAGCGCATTAAGCACAAAGCTGAGATGATGAAATGGTTAGTAGACTTTTACTTGCTAAGATTTGCTTTTTGTTCCAAGTTACAGACAACTCATTGAAGTGCTTATGAAGATGATATAACACCAAAGAAGATAGAGGATAATTTACTTTATAAACGAAAAAATAAAAAATAAATATCTGAAGACAGTTATGATATTGAATATATTTATAACAATGTATAAAAGAGGCATGGAATTAAATTCATCAACATCTTCAATCGAGATTAAAAGTCTCTAAATATCTAAAAGAAAAGCTCAAGCTAAAAGATGAACTAAAAATTAAACTTATTATTTATTCTTTTAATATTAACTAAAGCTTAGATGACGAGCTATTATAAAAGTCTTATATATTTCTGTAAAAATTTCAGTCAATTTATAAAAATTGACAGAGATGACATAAAACAAAACTAGATATATCAAAAGAAGGCTATAGAAGAATTGGCTGAATAATTTGTTGACAGTTAAGCGACTTTTTTTGAGATCATGAAAGATTAAGAGGCAATATGCTCCTATTCTAGGTATTTTAGGTATTTTATAGCAAATATATTTATACCAATATCTACACGATAATATAGAAATATTTGTAATTGAAAAAAGCCTCTTTTATTTAGTGACATAATTATTGTCAGATCATTTATTTGGTAAAACCATATGAAGCTAAGGTTTTCATGTTGAGAAGATGAAAGAAAAAAGAAAAGCTGTTGAGAAAATGAAAGAAAAAAGAAAAGCTTCATTTCAAATATTTAATAGTCTCTGCGAGTCAAGAATTTCGTCCACAAATAATTTGACAAAAATATGATATCTACATAAATATGGCAGTAAAAAATTACTCAAGCTGAGAAGATGACGAAAATTTCAAATTAATTAATTGAAAGATTTAAGGCTTTAAGAATTGTAGCGTTAGTTTTTCAAAATAAATAAGATGATGAAAATATGGTATATAAAATATTAGATTAAGAAGATGAATAAAAAGAGGAAGGAATTAATAGTTTCTGCGGCTTCCAAAAATAATTTTACAAAAATATGCTATCTAAAAAAAAAAATATCAGCAAAAAATGACTCAAGTTGAGAAAATTACTAATCAAGATTAATCAATTCAAAGATTTAAGAGTTGAAGAATATCAGCAACATTTCTTTTAAATAAATATTTTGATGAGCGTATGGTATCTAAAACCATATGAAGGTACAAATTTTAGATTAAAAAGAAGAATAAAAACACGAAAGAAAGCTATAATTTATTGAAAGATTAAATAGTTTCTGCAGTTTAAAAATTTCGTCCAAAGATAATTTGAAGAAATAATCAAAGAAAAATCAAGTTAAGAAATGATGACTCAAAATATAAAAGCCAAGATTAACGAATTCAAAGATTAAAGAGTTGAAAAAATGCAGCATCATTTCTTCCACAAATAATTTGACTATAGTTTGTCATCTACAAATAAAAAATGCTTGTTTGCTTGAAAACAAAATAGCAAAAGAAATCAACAGTCTTCTAGAAAATCAATGATAAATAAATAACGCCCAAGGTAAACGTGCAGATTTAAAAAAAGATTTTAGCCTCGTTGATATCGGAACTATTTTAATAAATCTTAGCAGAAAACTTAGCAAATCTTTTCCACTGAGAGCTGCTTTATTTGAAAGCTAAAGGAATAAATATTTAGAAAAATACTATTAGCTTAAAAAAAAGACAAACTTGAAGATGTACAGCTTAGTTTTTGTACACTAATAATGAGTTGATATATTTTCGCTCTAGATTTAACGAACAAAGGTTATCTTATTCATTTAGAAAGAAGAGCTGGTTAAGGACTTGAAATCGAGTTGCTTTTTAAAAAAAATTATTTCAATAAAAAAAAAGAAAGACAAGATGAAAGTTCGAAGACACGTTTTGGGACTCAAAAGAGAGATGTCTTTATTCGATATACGTTTTATACACAAAAATATTCTAATACATACTCCCACATAAAGAAAGCCCAGCTTTTTTTCAAATCTTGCGCAGCTGATGTATATAGATTCTTACTGATATTTTGACACAACTGTACTTCCTTTCGCTAAGAAGAAAATGTTTCAAATCTTGCTTTCTGAAGCTGCTAGTCAGTTATAACACTAAGTACTCTCAAATTTACTTCAAAATCCCCCACTGTCTAAAAAATAAATACTAACTATAAATTATAAACACCTCTCTTCTCACTTTAAACTTCCGAGTGTTGGACGTAGCGTGCTAGGAACTCATTAAAATCTTAGACTTCGTAGCAAATCTTGCATGACAAAACTTATATGCTCTCTTTCTCTCTAAAATTTCAAGTGTTGTTGTAGAATTAACATATAACCAACAAAAACAACAACAATAACAACAAGTGCCCATAATATTTGGTTAGTTTTATTGGGTCAAAATAAAAACCGCTGACGCAAGAGAATCCGGAGTTCCTTACGGCTGGAGAGTGCAAACATAAAATTAGCTAATTTGAATAAGTCACGTGACAGTTTTTGGCCAGCTCTCTTTTTTATTGTATTTTATTTTATTTTATTTTATTTTAACCTTGACAACGGTAAGGCACAGCATATGTATGTATGTGTCGTAGCATCCTATCCGCAGGGGGGAGGGCGGCAGGACAGCCAGCCTCAAGGGTATTATGAGTCCTGGTAACATTGGCAACACCATGGAGACAAATGGCCCTCGATCCGTAGAGCACGCTTGACTGTTGACGCAGTCGAAACAAAATTATGAAAATTGCTGGCAACACGTTGATGACATACAATATGAGACAGTGCAGTAAGGACCTGTGAGCCGGGACCTGAGACCCGGGAACCTGGAAACCAACCGTGCTCAAAATGTGACCAAAGCGGGAGAGGGAAAGCGTGTAACTGTTATGGCCCCATGTCAGCTTGGATTTTTATTGTCATGTTAAAGACAAAAATGCGCAAAGAGCAGAGCAGTTGTTGTTGTTCTTTTTGGCTGCCTCTTTTGTTGCCTTTTAATATGTTATTTATTCACACTTCCATTTTAATCATAAACGTAACAGCTACAGCTTGTTAGAGTGAAAAGGCAACTGACACATTGACTGTCAGTTGTATATTGCGGCTGCATTGCCATCTCATTCTTGCGCACACACACACAAGCACAACAATACCAATTAAGACTGAAAATTGCTGTCAATTTTTATACACTGTAACACACAATGGGGTCAAGGGTATGCTAGCTTAATAGACACAGCTTGTCAGTAGGAAAACATAAATCTCAGAGAGCTTTGGAGCCAGAGCTGTCAAATTTGAGCAAAACTAGGGCAGCTGAAATTTATAGATTCTTAGCGATGTCTTGACACAACTGTACCTCCTTTTAAAAGTAAGAAAATGTTTTATATCCCGCGCAGCTGAAGTTTAAGCTTATAAAGATCCTTTTCGATTTCTTGGCACAACTGTAACCACTTCTAAAAAGATCCTTATCGATATCTTGACACAACTGTACCTCCTTTTGCTAAGAAGAAAATGTTTCAAATCTTGTAAAGCTGAAGTTTATAGATTCTTTTTCATATCTTAACACAACTGTACCTTCTTTTGCAAGCAAAAAAATGTTTCAAATCTTGCGCAGCTGAAGTTAATAGATTCTTATCGATATTTTGGCACAACTGTTTCTCTTTTTGCATGGAAGAAAGTGTTTAAAATCTTGCACAGCTGAAGTTTATACCTATAAAGATCCTTATTGACGTCTTGACACAACTGTTCCTCCTTTTGTAACTTGTGTAGCTAAAGTTTTTACCTATAAAAATCCTAATCGATATCTTCAAAAAAATATTTCAAATCTTCCGCTCCTGACGTTTATAGATTCTTATCCATACCTTGACACAACTGTACCTCATATAGTTTCACTCACGTGAGAGTATCCCATTGTCGTTCACCACCTCAACTGATCACTCTCATTTTTTTCCCCGTCATCTTTGGGCAGTTTGTTGTTGTTTTTTTTTTCTTTGTTATCGTTGTTTGCATGTTAGCTTAAATGTTCATGCCACAAAAATGGTCAACATGCTGACCACATCGTTATACACCACTCTATAGACCACACCAAAGCATATAAAAGTCATGCAAGGACTTTGTTCCTTTCGTTCTCCGTTTCAACGTGCTGTATTTTTTATATTTGCCGCTTTGGCAATATTTTTATTTCACACGCTTTATTTGCATTTCCTAATTGTTTACAACGCTTTCATATAGCCGTAATACAACACTGTTCTGTGTGTGTTGTAAAGCGTAGTAAATGTTTTGCAACGTAGTGTAAATGTAGGTAAATAAACAGGGCTGCATTTAAAAACTGTTTGGGCCCAAAGGCTGGCGGTAATGGGAGGGCGTGAACATATCGATACTTTGTAAATATTCTTACTCTTCCCATTGGCCTAATAATTAGATAATACTTCAGAATTAAAAACGATTATGTTATATAATAAACTGATATTAGTTTATCTGGATTTTCATATAGAGAACCAATCCCCAACTTTTATATAGATATTGTACCTTATTTTACGCGTATTTTTTGGGAACGTATCTTAGAATTAGACGCATTTCCTATCAACATTTTTATTGGGAAAAAAATTTTAAAAACTCATAGCTTCAAAACTGATTTTTTCGTCATCTAGAGCCCTATGCATTAGGAGATATGCATTAGTCCAGCCCTGTAAATATGCTTTACGTTATTCACTGTACCACACATCTCGAAATTTTCTACACAAATTTTTCTTGCCTAAACATATTTAAATACTCTTAAATTTTTAACTAATTTTCACGTCATATAGGACCCCACGATGCAGGGGCCTTGCTTAATGCGGCCCTGTACACATGCTAAACATTCTTTGCAGTATACCGCATTTCGATATTTTCAATGAAAAAAACTTTTGTAAGTCTTCCGAATTTATAAATTTTCTCATCATATTGCGCCCCACGTCTTGGAGGCCATGCTTTAATCCTTCCCTGCAAATATGATAAACGTTCTTTACTTTACTACATATCTCGATATTTTTTATGAACATTTTTCTTGATTGAACATTTAGAAACATATATAAATTTCAAACTAATTTTCACGTCATATAGGGCCCCAAGGTCCAGGTTTTAATGCAGCCCTGTACAATTGTTAAATATCACATCTCGATATTTTCAATCATTCTCTATTGGCAAAACATTTTCAAATATTCCAAATTTACAAAAAAAATTTGTCGCCAGGGGCCCCACGTTTTAGGGCCCACGCTTTAATCCATCCCTGTACATATGCCACGATTATTTTCACATAGAATGCGTGAGTTGAAGAGCTTATCAAATATGAACTGATTGTAGGCGTAAATGCACTTAAGCCCTGCAATTTATTGAACACAATCTATACATAGACCAAGTATTGTATATAAGCAAGCGTGGGCACATCATATATTATTTATTGGTTTATATATGTAGGCCAAAGAAAAATCGTTGAAAATGGGCTCATAATTTATATTTATTTATTTTTAAGAAAAGTGAGATTTTAGAAAGCAACTGTGGCCAAAATTCAAAGACGAGAAAAGTATCTCAGACTTACTTGAAGAATGAAAAAGAATTAAGACCCCTTAAAAAATCTTAAAAATTTCCACTCCAATTCTTAGCTTCTTTTAACTAATAAGACTAGCTCATAACAGATCCCCACCAAAACATTACGATATATTGACAAAAACTATGTTGCTGTAACTTCTCTAATTAACCCATAACTCGCCTTCTAAATTTTTCCATGCCGCAAAAACATTTCCTATTTAAGATCTTCAATTAAATTGATAGTTCTTATCAACTGGCGTACATTTTACATTATATACTTGTCTTCCTTGCTGTCAACTACATATTAGTTTCCATGTTTATAAACTATATATAGAGCTTTGTACAATTCTCCCAATGTTATTATACCCTTATCAATTTAAAGCTTGAATAAATTCTTTTTCATCGTTCATCTTCATCGTCATGTGTGTCTGTGTGTGTGTTTCTTGGTTAACTATCAGCTGCTTCATTAGTTACTTTGTCAAGGCAAGAGAAGACGACTCTTAAATCATCCACATGAAAGCCCTGTACTACAGTCAGCTCTATAATTCAATCCGCCCTGCCAGGCTGCCAACTTGCTCTTGACAGCTTTTCGTAGCATTTTGCAACATTTAAATGTTTGGCGGCATTTTTTTTTTCTTTTTATGTTTGGTTTTCTTGGTATCTTTTTTTACTTCTCGAATTCTTGATATTATTTGCATTACGTTCTTTTAATTTTTTTGTGTCCTTTTTTTTCTGTTGGGTTGTCATGTCTTTTATCTGTGTACGTAGAATATTTGCTTCAGTGTTTGCATTTCTTAATTAATTATAATGCGTGACTTTCATACTTAGCAAGTATGTATGTGTGTACTATATATAGTATATATATATGTATATACAGATATATATATCACATGGGCCTAGGCAGCAAGCAACCCGTATAAACTGCCTTGTTGATTGCTCACACACCCAAACAAACAAAGCACATACACAAATACTCATATATACACACTCGTCTATATATATAGTAGCTGTTTGCACACAGACACTGTACATACTCTACATTAGCTTTTTAGAACCACAACGACGTCACACCCATTTTGGAGTGGTGGGGGAGGGGTGTGTTTGTTCCGAGACTGTCGCTTCCTATTTCCAAACTCCTGGCTCTCAACTCCACTCCTATCCATCTACGACGACTTGTGTGACGTTTTCTTTTTTGTTTTTTTTTTTTTAGATACTCTATGTTTTAAATGTAGTACAGATTTGTTGAAAGAGCTGGTCACACTTGGTAGAAAATTTAGCTTGTAGCATCAAAAAGTTTCTTTTTATTTTGTAGAAAATAATCTACTAAGGCAGACACAGATCATCTTTAATAACTAATCTTAATAAAGTAGAGATCCGATTTCTGGAAGCATTTGACAATCATTTAAAGCAAAAATCTTTTTAACCAAGCGTCTCTCTAAATTCTTTTAAAAGTTAATAGTTTCAGTATAGTACAAAGCGTGCGGATTTCGGAGAACATGGTTTCAGCTAAACCAAGTTATTTGAACTCTTCTACTTCTAATATCGTTAAAACAAAAAGAACAACTAATTTCATGCTTGAACACATAAGGTTTATTGGAAAACTTGTTTTAAGCAGAAAACGATTTTAAAAATGTAACAATTGGAAGAGCAGAAAAAACTGTGTTGTAAAGTATTTTGTGTAAAATGTAACTCTGTGCAAACTTCACCCACAAAACAGCTGCCATTATGTCTCAGGTTTCTTGGATAGTTAGTCAACCAGCTTTTCAATCTTATCCATTTGCCTGTGTGCTTTGTCTATCAACTCAAAAGTCTTCAGAGTTACGTTTTTTTCATCTATATCCTTCTGCAACTTTTCCATGTCGATGTCCAGTTTTGCTTGCAATTTCTTCATCTTTTTGATATCCCGACGACGTTCATTGCAATATAGATATATCATAAAAATCAAGGCGAAAATTAATGTCATCAAAGTGGAATATACCAAGTTATGGTAACGCTTAGGTAACGACTTGACTTTGTTTGGAATAAAAGTCAATATTAGCTGCATTTTTGATTGTTTTTTATTTGGAAACAAATAGTTAACCATATCCATGATAAAATTTTTAGATATATCCATGTTAAAATTTGTAATCTTATCCATGATTAAATTTTTCACTATATCCATGTTAAAATTTTTAGCCTTATCCATAATAAAATTTTTAGCAATATCCATGTTAAAATTTGTAATCTTATCCCTGATAAAATTTTTTACTGTATCCATGTTAAAATTTTTAGCCTTATCCATGATAAAATTTTTAACTATCTGCATGTTAAAATTTTTAAGCAAATCCATGGTTTAAATTTTCTTTTGAATATTTTAAACTTTTAAATGCTTTTACACAGAAATACTTTTTGATAGTGACAAATTTGGCTAGGCAGTCAAAGGAAGGTAGATTTTTTTAAGTTTAGAATATTGTTTAGGCTACGCTGTTTTTCACTGTTTTTAGGTGATTTCATTTTCACTTAGTTGGCGTGGTTTTTTAAGCTTATATTGATGAAAACTAAACATTGAACTAGTTCTTTTTATCTCCGTTCTATCACTTCTCATTGGTGAAAAAAAAGTCAGCGTGGCATTTTGACAGATGTCGATGAAATCTAAACAATGAACTAGTTCTTGAACCAGACCCCGTACCTTTTTTTCTCCGTTCATCATTAATTTATTTCTGCTATCTTTTCATTGATGAAAAAAAAACAATTTACACTAATTAGGCTTGGCTTTTTAAACAGAAAACTAAACAACGAACTAGTTCTTGAACCAGATCCAGATCATCTTGGTTTGTTCTTCCTAATTTAAGCAACATTTCAGAACAGAGAATGTTTGGATTGTCTTTTTATAACGCCCGATTTTGATAAAATAAAAAATTTAAAAAATGCATCCATTTTATATCTTTTTTAGTTTTCGAATCCTTAATTTTTGTGAGTGAATTTTTTCATTTCAAGAATACCTTATTTTTCTCTTTCTATGCCAACATTCTTATTGTTGTTCTCCTATAAATTAATAGAAGGCGGTATTAACGGTCCATCGGAGGAGCTTGTAGTCCCTAGAGGTGGTGAATAGGGGAAAGCCTCCCAGACATGGGTGATAGGCGGGAAATGAAATGCTATTTGCGGACTTCACAAACCCACTACGTTATAAAACCATCACGGATGCCACACAGACCTTTAAAGGGATTGCGTTGGGCTAGAAATACGACCGGGAAAAATCTCTTAGTCAAGAATTGGATTCCACATTTTTGTACTAAATTGTGATATGTACTGCATGTAAAGGAATAAATATATATATAGTACATTAACGGGCAAAATTTCAGAAACGTATAATTCTAGAATCTTTCTCAGACAGCAAAGAGCGTTGATTGTCATATGAATACTTCAGCCTGAAAGCCTATGTTGCCCTGGCTTTAATTAGTTTGTTCCCCAAAATTAATTTCTAAGTTATAACATTTAATAAAAAAAATTTTTTAAAACTCCACTTCGTTGAAATTTTTTATCATCTATCATGCTACGATCTATATCTTACTTTTGGAAAAAACCGAAAAAATAAAAGATCTAAAGTGAAGCTATTAAAATTACAGGTCTACAAGTACCGGGGTCATGTCAATTGTTGGAAGGCCAAAATTCTTTTCAGAAGTAATTTGCTGGATAGAATCCGAATACGGGTTCAGAATTGGCCTGTCACGCCAGGATTTTGAGATATTTGAGGCTTTATAACTGAAAAACAGCGTATTTTCCTACTTTTGAGGTTATGTGCAGGATGCAGGGTCTGCCTCTCCAGTGACATGATTGAGCACCACTCTAACACTTTACTTTAAAAGTGCAAAGGATCAATTATGTTTTTTTTCGTAAGGTTTTCGCTATTTGAACTTAAGATATATAGTATATCCCTTCGACGTTTTCAAACAACTAATCTATAATTTATTACACGATTTTATTAACTGCTTAAGGGCATTGTGAATTGTAAGCTTAACAGCGAAAATAAACTTTCATTGCAGCAATGGCTGCTTAAAGCAGTTGTGAATTGTAAGCCTAAATGCGAAAATAAACCTTCATGGCAGCAATGCCCTCTTAAAGCAGTTGCGAATTGTAAGCTTTACAACAAAAATAAACTCACCTAGTAGCAGTTACTTATTTGGGCCCCATTTAAGATACTTCTAGCTTCGGTGTTAGCCCATAAATTTAGCTTTCCGTATTCTTGTCCTAGTTGTTTGGTACATGCGTGTTTGTCTCCGTGTGAGAGTGCGAGTGGAATGTGTATTTGGTGCCCAGCCAGGCTTGTGAGTGCTTTTAGAGCCGGAGAAGTAGGTTCTAATGGTCGCTCACATGACTTTTGGTTAACGTGTTCCCTTTTTTCTTGTTTTTTTTTTTTTTTACTCCTAGTACTGTCTTCGGTGGTTTAATGCACATGAGACAGCGCTTTATCATTTTTAATTTTTTACGGCGTAACTTTTTACTCGCTATAATTGGGGTACCCTGCTGGGTGTCTCCTCTTTAGCATTTTTCTAAATGAAATTTTGGCAAAAAGTGTCCATGTGCGAAGGAAGTTCGGTTAACACCCACTAAATCTCCAAACAAGAACCCCAACATGGCCACGTGTGGCTGGCAAGCCGTTAAGTGGTTTTTTGATTAGACCAGGGCTGCCATAATATGTGGCGCATGTGGCACAAAGCTGGCAAAGATTTAAGCGGCTCATGTAAATATTTAACAAGTGCGGCAAGTAATTGGCTACGAATCTAGGTTATGCTCAAAAAAAAAAAAAAAAACTAGTATAATCAATTTGATTTGCTGCAGAGCGCCAGAAATGAGCTCCCATGAACATATTTTTATATTTTCTGTGGGGTGGGCACCCTGGGCGAGACCAATTGACTTTGACTTTTACGCACATTTAAGGCCGACACTTCGTGTTGAAATTGTAAATGTCATTTGGTTTGACTAGAAAATATTTTTCCCATTAAGAAAATTTCTCACAACTGGCTGTCAAATGCCTATGACTAGGAACGTTGACGGTGACGTTGACTGTGACGCTGACGCCGATGACGTAGGCAGAGCGTACCCAAGTGACTGCCACTCTCTCTAATGGCGTTGACAACTTGCCGTAACTTGTAATTTTTATGCTTCATATACAAACACATTCTATACACAATTTTATATACATATGTATATATATATACTGTATGTATATAGAGCAAGCATGAATGAATATTATAGCTGATTCATGATACCATGACTCAAGCTGAAATCAAGTTTGAAGCCGCACGTACAAAAAAAAAAAACAATATATTGTATTTCTTTACGCGCATTTTTAGACAGTCTGGAAAATAATTTACAACTTGACAAACATTCTTTTGTATCTAAGAATTTCCCATGCACTTTAGTCTCGAGACACAAAACCGAAAAAAAGGGCGCAGCAGTTTGGGGCGTTATGACGCTTGGGCGCCTTGCTCTGGGGCGCTGCCCGTCTCTGTTTTTTTATATGATGAACCCCACGTTTTGGGTTGACAGCTACTCAGTCATAAAGACAATTAGGCAGGTGCTGAAGGAATTTGAAAAATTATGACCTTTAATGCAGGCAGCCCCATGTCAGCTTTTGGCGCAGTGAACGTTAAATTTAATCAAGTCAAGTGTAAAAGTAGTCAAACTGTCAAACTAAATCTTAACAACTGCATGTAGAAAAGTCAAGTCGTAAAAGGTTTCAAAATTAGCTTTAAAAGCGGGCATGAAAATAAAAAATTAAAAAAATAATTGCTATTTTGAAATCTGCGTAAAATTCGGAAAGAAATTTTAAAGGCTGGAGCGGACCTTGAAAATATTAACATGCATTATATGTGAGAGAAGAACTAGCTAATAGTATATAATATGAAGATTATTTACCAATTTATTAGACGTTTCTACGACTAGCAATATCTCCTAAGGATATTCCAGGCATTTATCGTACTATGGTGATCATTGAAGGTGCTCTCACAAGCATAACCAGGGCGCCTCATTATTATCGATATCGATAATAATAAATTATTATTATTATAATATGTTTTCATTCAATCCTATCATTTTTGTATTACCCATAAAATTTGCTCATCTGACATATTGCTAATAAAAATGAATTAAAAAAAAAGAGAAAAAAAAAAGAATTTATCTTTATATATATAATTCTTCTGTGAGTGTGTATGTCATTGAACTTCTCTTAAACGACTGGAGCGATTTTGATAAAACTTTTTGTCTGTGTTCAAGGGGATCTGAGAATGGTTTAGATTCACAATTTTGTCCGCTAATTGCGACTAAACTACTAAAAAGGACAATTTGATTTTCCAATACAACATTTTTTTTGTTAATTTAGGTTGGCATTGTGTACATTGTCAGATTAACATTGTCGGTACAGCCGTTTCGGAGGAGTATGGTAACTAACATTGTGAAACTAGAATTTTATATATAAGAAGAAACTTATGTTTTACGTATTATGGGTGTTCTCATGAACGAGTTGATGAATCTGATTTTTACGTGTGTTAGAGGTCAATGCGGAAGTTTTAAGCCTATTGCGATGAGTTTGTGTGAATTGGTTCGTGGGATTGTGAATATTGGTTTTTGTGTGAACATACTCCTCCGAAACGACCGATTCTCATGAAATTTTGTGTGCTTATTGGGCAGGTCTGAGAATCGGCCAACATCTATTTTTCATACCCCTAAAAGATAAGGGTTGACACTTCTAACATTTTTTTTTCATTTATCGACTATACCTTCATGGTGTGTTCACGGGCGCGAAGTTAGCCGCGAAGCCTTCCACACTCCTGTTTCGCGGCTTTCGCGAACGGCGCGTTACGCTTACAATGCCGAGAAGAAAACTACCAAATCTCCATCAAACATGGTTAAAATGTAAAGATGGCGAGTGGTTGAAAATTTTATGATGAAATTAATCCACTCATCGATCAATCGTACGATGTTTTCCAATCGGAAAGATTCCAGATCTAGACGAGCGAGCGAAGCGAGCGTGCCGGAGCGCAGCGGAGGCCGGCTAGTTTCTTATAAAAATATCTTATGGGAGTCTTTAAATATTACTATATATTGAAAAAAACATAAAAAAGTAAACTTGTTTACCATATAAAAGGCCTCTAAATACAAAGTTAAGTAGCTCTAGTTACTTTCATCTCTGAGACTTGAATGTTCATATGTGGATGGATATTCAGACAGATAAACATGTTCTACATCCATTTTTATATAAACTGTCATCTACGATGTCTGGTCCATTTTGCTAAAAACATTTTCGACTAGACAAACTTAATGTACCCTTTCTAGCTCCAGATACTGTTTATAAAGAAGAATCTGTAATATCTAATATCTATTGAATGATCTAACAAAAATAAATAAAATTTCTAAAGATACTGGATATATAGAAGAATCTTTAATACCTATCCAATACAAAAATTATAATAATTGCTTTACTTTACGATGTACAGATAATTACAAGCTCGTAGAAGCTACTTAACTGCTTTGGATTAACTTGTATCTTGGAAAAATTATGGTATATTATTATACAATAAGTAAGACTTGCCAAGATTCTAGCACATTTTTCTCGATTTTGTTAAAAGCTACGTAAAGCTGGAGCAGTAAATCTTTACAGCCGCAATGGATTTGATCACATTACAAAAGTTTATAACAAATAGAAAGCGTTTTACATCTGAAGAAAAGAAGATGATTGAAGTGCTTCTAAACTTTCAATATTCCAGCGCATTTTTATCGATTCTATTAAGAGCAGCTTAAGGACAAAGCAGTAAATCTTCAGAACCCTATTTTTTTTGTTAATACAGGGTGCGCCATTTGAATGTGGTCGATGGAAATATCGAATAACTTTGACAGATTTCAACCGATTGACGTCGTCGAACACATTTTGGAAAGGTTATTGCATTACAATTTTAACCATGAATCGATTCACGCCCAAAGAACGCGCGGAAATAGTGACAATGTTCATTAAATGTAATTGCCCGATTTTTGGGAGTGAAATTTAATGACTGATGAGGACCATTTCACGCTATCTGGCGCTGTAAATAAACAAAACTGTCGCATTTGGGGGAAAGAAAATCCTCATACTATCCATCAAACTCCACAGCATGATCAGAAAGTGACTGTTTGGGCCGGTGTCTGCTTCAATATTTCCATCGACCACATTCAAATGGCGCACCCTGTATAATAGTTCCAAAAAAATATAAAGCTTAATCCCACCTACAGAGCCAGGTCTGATTTTACAGGTTAAGCCAATCAGAAGAATCCGTTTTCAGATCATACTACTTTGAAACAACTGAGGCTGAAGAAAAAGAGATGAATCCGCAGATTTGTTGAGTTAAAGATATTGGTGTTTCTTTAAATAAGATTCAAAAAAATGTCCGGAGGTTTCGCCTTCTAGTTATCATCTCGATATAATTTTTTTACTCTAATGAGACGATCAAATAGTTTCAATAGAAAATCATCTCATTATTCAGCTAAAACATATCAGAAGAATCAGTTTTCAGATGATAATGCTTTATAGTAACTGAAGCTGAAGTATAACAGAAGAATCAGTTTTAGATAATACGCCTTTGAAGTATGTTGGTATTTTTTGCAAATTTGTAGGATTGAAGAGCACTATGAAGCTATTGGTGTTTCCTTAAATAAGATGGGAAAAAGTTTCCAGATGATACGTCTTTCAGTAATCATATCGATATCGTTTCTTTAAATTAATGAAGATGATCAGAAAGCTTCAATAGAAAATTATCTAAGTTTACAGCTGAAGCAAATCAGAAGAATCTGTTTTTAGATGATACTACTTTAAATTATGCTAATATTTTTTGAAAATTTGTAGAATGGAAGTTTTTGATGTTTCTTTTAATAAGATGCGACAAAATGTACAGATGATATGTCTTTCAGTGATCATCTCGATATCATATGATGGGATGACCAGAAAGAGATCCTAAAACTCAATGTATATTGATTTATTTTGAAGCATACTTTATTTAGCAAGGAAAATCTTCATTCAAGACATCGCCATGCTGATTCGGCTAGAAACTGTAGGTACCTGTTCTCTTCAAATAGTTATTATAGAGGACGACGATCAAAAAAGCCAGTCAGTGATATTATTATATACGAAAAAATTCAATTGTACTTTACCATAGAAACATGCATTCTCAAAAAAACTTTGACAATTTTATACAGCAGAAGATGATATGTTAACATAAAGACTTTGTTTTAAAAAAGCGTGAATAGCTTGAGAGAGTATCTTCTTGAATGTCATCTCGTAACAGACTATACCAAACATTTTGTCAAATTTGCTCAATATGGCTAGGATAGGACCTAGAAAAGATTATTCAACTTATCTTATATATGTTAAAAATTTCTGGTAATATAAGTTTCTTCTAAAATTCCAATATAGCCGCAGAAATTATGCTCTATCTTCTAGAATTCCATCTTATGGAGAACCTGCTTCCAAAATAACTAGTTAAAATGGCTCGATAAGTCATATGGTCATGATAAGACTCATACTAGTACCTAACTTATTATTATGTATGTAAAGTATTTCTAGAGTTTTATAATAACGAATAATAAATAATAATAATAATAAAAAAAACGAGAGTATTTTCTAGAATTTCATCCAATAGCGGACTCTACCAAACATCTTATCAAATTTGATTATTATTATGGCTAGGATAGAACCTAGAAAAGATTATCTAACTTATGTAAAAATTGCATTTAATCCAATTTTTCTTCTTTAGTTTTAATATAACCGCAGAAATGCTTCTATAAAAATAAGATAGTGTCTTTTAGAATTTTATCCTATAGCGAACTCTTCCAAACATCTTGTCAAAATTGCTTATTATGGCTGAGATAAAACCTAGACAAGATTCTATTTAAGATCTTGTAAATTGCTTTTCATAAAAGTTTTCTTCTCGAGTTTTACTAAAGCCACAGAAATGACTTTTTAAGCATAAGAGAGTATCTTCTCAGATTTCATGTCATAGCAGTTTCTTCTAAACAACTAGTTAAAATTGTTCGATATGACTAGGATGAAACCTAGAAGAGATCATCAAACTTTTCCTATGTATAAAATGCTTTTTCTAAAAGTTTTCCTGTAAAGTTCCAATATAGTGAAAGATCTTAGCTTCCCCTAAAACATAATACTCATTTCATCATCTCTCGGCTGAATCAAAATGAAATTTATCAACAGAAGTTAATATTTTATTTTATTTTTTTCTGTCACGCTTGACTTAACATGACAGAACAACACTCGCGTGATCTCTGATCCCAGGAAAAACAAAAATAAAAAATTCTTATCAAATATTGATATGAAATATGTTTTTAGTTGGCTTACCCAAAGAAATCTAATATATGGTAATTAAGTTCTTGCCAGCTCATGCTACTAGATATAAATAAATTTTTTAAAGATGTCGTCTTCACATACCTGAAATGAAATAGATACAGAAACAAAAATAAATCTATTAAAATACTTATATATACCATCTACAAGAACAACAACGTTGTCAACAACAATTCTGATTTAAATACACAATTATTTTCATATACATAGATTGACATTGGATACCCCTAGCAGCAGCCAGGAGGAGAAAGACACTTGAAGGCATATGTTGTGCACTCGTGAGGATGATCTGCCCTGGCTGTCTGGACTGTGCCTTATGTTTGGGGTGCACTGTTTTAACTCTCAGTTGTGTCTCATTATTTCTAAATTCCAGCGGCTTACCCCGCTGCAGTCCGTCTGCCAATTTGCCAGCCAGCCTGCTCCATGTGGAAGGAAACTCCACACGATACGGGCATATCCCTCTGCCCGGAACCATAATGATGCGTGGGTGCCGTCACCGGGAAAAATGCATGGGCGTATGGTCTGGTATGGCATGGTATAAGTATTTCTTTAAAATGAAATCCACTTTCCAGGCATAGAAAGAAGGCCCGGCGCACAGGCAAAGGCAATGTAATTTATATTCACGGCAAAAGAATGAACCGAAAAGTCAGCAAAGCAGGCAGACAACAACAACAACAAAAAAACGTATATATTGTATACTTTCATATATAAAGTCAGGAAAAGAGGAAAAAATCTTGTAAATAATAAAAATATTTCACTTTATTTGAGAGATAGCAGCAGCAGCAACAGAGCCGGAGCCCGAGCCGGTGCCCCCTACATACCTCCTCCGTCCCCCCAAAAACAACAACTCACGAGGTCGGAAGTAGAAAAATATCAAATTACCACAAGAATTATTAGGTACTGAGCTGGCTTGTGCTTCAAGTCATAGATGAAAATTGTACAAAAGAATTTGTAAGATATGCAAAGCAAGACTAAGACAACAAAATGCTTCAAAGTCAGGAATTTTCTCTACTTCTGACGAAGGCCGTCCACATTGAAGCCCTCGAAGTGTTTCACATTGTCATAAACTTTAAACTACCAAAGCTTCTAAAACTAAAAATAAGCTGAAGACTTGGCTAAAGTTGATTTAAACTGTTTCCAAGGCAATTGTAATTTGAGCTGTTCACTTTTTCCGATAGTTGCGCCATCTATCGTTGAAATTTTTATATTTAGCTTAAAGGCCACTACTTTAATCTTTGCGTAATGCGAAAAAAAGTTTTAAAGCAAAAATTTCTTCAAGTGTAAGTAAAAGGCGCAAGAAAGCAGCTTGGAATCTATTCCTAATCCCCATAAAAAGTCTATGTGTCCCTCCATCCATCTGTCAACATGCACAAAAGAATATTGAGGACTTTAATAGCTACATAAAACAAATTTGAACAAAAAATGCTAATCATCTGCTTTTCTGTTGATATTTTGCTGTTATTATTCCGAAGCAGAATTTCTCATTTCATAACCTTACTTTAAAAATCATCCAAATTTGGCACAATTATGCAACTTATATCCAAGAATATTATGACGTAAAAATTTTTGAAATCGCATCAAATATTTCAAGGAGATTGTTAAAAATTTATTGATTGCTCCAAAAAACCAGACTATATATACAAAAGAAAATCGTAGACTTTAGCACTTACATAAAACCAATTTTTACAAAAATTTCAATCAGCTGCATTTTTGTTGATATTTTGCTTTTATTGCTCCCAAGAAAAAATTCCCATTTCACAACCGCACTTTAAAAATCATCCAAATTTGGCAGAAATTTGCTACTTGTATCCAAGAATATTATGGTAAAAATTATTGAAATCGCATCAAATCTTTTAAAGATTTAGTTAAAAATGTATTGATGATTGAAACCAAAAACCAAAGTACTGTAAAATCCTCCATATACGCTTTCATTATATAGAGCAGCTGATCTTTTGTCATTATTTATTCCTAAGCTTTTCCACAAGTTCCTTTCTTATTTCGAATTAATTTAGGATCGATATACTTAAATCGTTTGTAGACTAGCTCCACGCTTTTTATTATTTACTCCAAAATTTTTCAACACATTTTTTGTTTAATGGGATTCGATTTACTCAAAATCATTATGTAGACGATTTGCACTAGTTACTCCATAATTTTTCAGCTAATTCCTTTTTAATTGGGATTCGATTCAATACCGATTTAATCAAAATCGTTATGTAGACCAGCTTTACATTTTCCACATCTTTCAGATAGTTCCATAGTTCCTTGATTAGCATTTGATTTAACATCAATTTAATTAAAATCTTTATGTAGACCAGCTCAACGTTATTCACTATTATCAACTATTTTCTTTTTTATTAGAACTCGATCTAAGATCGATATAATTAAAATCGTTTTGTAGACCAGCTTTATGTTTTCAACTATTTACTTCGAATTTTTTTTAACAAGTTTATTATTTTTTAAGAGAACTCGATTTACGATCAATTTAATCCAAATCTAGATCAGCTTCAATTTTTTCGCTATGTACTCAGAATCTTTAATTATTCATTCAATTAGCTCTTTTTTTATATGTTCTCGATTTAAGATCAAATTACTCAAAATCATTATTTAAACCAGCATGATTTCAACTATTTACTCCAGAATTCGCAATAATTTCATTCGTTTTTATTAGAACTGAGTTAAGATTTACTCAAAATCGTTTTATAGACCAGCTTTAGGCTTTCCACCATTTACTCCAAAAATGTTTTAATAGTTTTTATTTGGATTCGATTAAGAGCGATTTTATCAAAACCGTTATATAGACCAGCTTAACGTTTTTCACAATTTCTTCCAAAATTTTTCATCTAGTTTCTTGTGATAAGAATAAAAAATTTGCAATAATTGAATTATTTTTTATTACAACTCGCTTTAATTTTTATTAAAATCTTTATGTAGATCGGTTCTTTCTTTTTCCCTTTTTATTTAAAAATTTTTGAACAATCATTAGGATTCGATTTGGGCCAAAAGATTTGTAAGCACAAATAAAGATTTTTTTATCTCTCATTTAAATTTCATCTTACATAAAAATTTTGATCAACCAGTGTTCTCTATCGACATCATCGATATATCTTTAGTTTGGTACACATAAAGGCTAAACTGTATTTTGTTGCGATATGCAGTTTTTCATGGGCTTAAAATTATTCCAGCTCCTTTACAAATTTTTCTAAGTTTCGGGAATTTTGAAAATCTCAGTTTTTTCATTTCATCAGGAACCTTAAATGGAACCGCTCTTTCCAAAAGAAGTTAGCACTTTGTAAGACTTCGCGCTCGAAAGCAATTAATCTTGGCAAAAAAAATACTTCCCGATATTCTTCAGGCGACAACTTTCACATTCTACAAGAGCTACAAAAAAGTTTTACTTAAATAAGTAATCTTAAGTAAATTTAAAAAATTTAAAAACTGGGAAAGATTACAGAAAATCTCTTAAGTATAAAAGAGTTTAGAGGGCATGGGATAAGCAGATATGCCAGAAGACTTGTCCTTTATTTTATGGCCAGCTCTTGAAGATTTGAATAGTTAATGCTTGTAAGGCTTATTTTAATGTAGATTGAAAAAAATTTTAAGCAAAGCTTTGAAAAAGCAGTCAAATTTTTATTTTTAAAATTAAAGTTTCTACTTTTGCTATAATATTTTATAATCAAAGTGTTCATTTGTTTAGCAGTCAACATATAACAAATTCATTTTAGTTTCTTTCGAATTTTAGTAAGAAGTACAACAAATTTCTAGTATACAAGACAATTTTTTACAACTTTTAAAAAAAAATTAAATTACATATACATCCACAAAATGTCTATAGAGTATCTAACCGTCGAGCGCTTGGTGGAAGTTATGCAGATTCTAGATGCGCCTTTAAGCCTCAAAATGCTGACGAATCTTTACAATTGTAGGAAAATAAGCCGTAAGCAAGTCAGATCCAAGTTGAGAATGATTTTGAATGAAGGCCTCGAAGACGGTTCCATTATGAAATGTGAAAAATTGTATTTCGTGGAACGACTCGATTCTGATGATGATGAGCCTTGGCCCTACGAAATGCATAGAGTGAGAAACAGCAAAGCTAAGAAAATAGTTATACGCATTCCCCGAGCTGAGATGACCGACGAACAGTGGGCTGCAGAAATGCGCAAAGAATTAAAACCTATAGATATAGATATACTAAAAGATGATAAGGCAGACAAAAGAAAGCAAGTGATCAAAGGAAAGCAAACTGTTCAGATGAAGAACAGAAATACCAAATTTTTTGTCAACTAATCGAAACTTAAAATGATGGGGCAGGCAGAAGAAAGCAAGTGATTTGAGGAAATCAAACTTTTCAAATGATTTCTTATCAACTAAATGATAATAGTAAAAAAGTTGCGTTTTTTTAGAAGATGCTGCGTCGTTGTGTTAAAAATAAATTGGTTGTTGCATAAGCTCTTCATAAGAAGTTTTAAGAAGTTTTTAATTAGTATTATAGAGGAAGCCTGCGATAAATATGGGTAACAATTTTGCTCTTGTTTTTGGTTTCACTTTTTTATGAGAGTGTCTCTATGTTTAGGCTTCCAGAAGACTCGTTGACAAAGTGCTTAAAAAGTTGCAGATCTTTGTACCCTGTATAATTGAAGTAGGAAGATTCGAAAGCTTTTTGGTTTTAGAAAGATTACTTATATAATAGCTGGACGAATCAAAAATATTTTTAGATTCAAAAAGATTACTTATATCGCAACTGGAAGAATTAAAATCTTTGTAGATTTAAAAGATTACTTGTATCGCAACTGGAAGAATTGAAAACTTTGTAGATTCTTAAAGATTACTTTTAGTGTAGCTGGAAGAATCGAAAGCTTTTTCTGATTATGAAAGATTACTTATAGAGCAGCTGGAAGAATTAAAACGTTTTTTAGATCAGAAAGTTTACGTTTATGCTGGAAGAACCGAAAACTTTTTCAGATTAAGAAAGATTACTTGCAGAGTAGCTGAAAGAATTGAATACTCTTTCGAATTAAGAAAGATTACTTGCAGAGCAGCTGGAAGAATTGAAAAATTTGTCAAATTAAGAAAGATTACTTATATTATAGCCAGACCAAGGCCAGGAGAGCCTAGTTTTTGTGTAATGCTGCATCGGAAGCATTGTTTTCAACTGATAGTCGATAAGTCTACAGTCTTCAGAGGACCAGCTTGTATAACTTTTTGCGACTCATATTAATTACTGTGACGACAAACATTCCACAATTATCGTACGATTTCTTATTGTGATCACAGATAGGTAGACAAGAATCGGCTTAATCTCTGAAGAGCACCCCATTATCGTAAAGGTCTACGTCAATCATTTTTAATTATAATCTCCGCAGAAGAACAAAAAGACTAGGTAAAAATTAAAATCCTTCAAAGTTACGACTGAATTACCTAACAGAAATATAAAGACATTTTGAAGAAAGTCACATTTCATCTGCCTTGAAAAACAAAGCGACTAGGTCAGGAATAAACTCAAACGAAAAAGAAGCAAATTTTATAAAAATAACTACAGGGTGCGCCATTTGAATGTGGTCGATGGAAATATTGAATCAGACACCGGCACAAACAGTCACTTTCTGATCATGCAGTGGAGTTTGATGGATAGTATGAGGATTTTCTTTCCCCCAAATGCGACAGTTTTGTTTATTTACAGTGCCAGATAGCGTGAAATGGGCCTCATCAGTCATTAAAATTCGCTCCCAAAAATCGGGCTCCGATTCACTCACTCGAATAACGTTATTTCCGCGCGTTCTTTGGGCGTGAATCGATTCATGGTTAAAATTGTAATGCAATAACCTTTCCAAAATGTGTTCGACGACGTCAATCGGTTGAAATCTGTCAAAGTTATTCAATATTTCCATCGACCACATTCAAATGGCGCACCCTGTATAATAAAAAAACTTGGTTCAGACATCCTAATGTTTTATCCCGATATTTATTACAAGAGCCTATACAAATTTACTAGATAAACTTTATATAGCGACTGACCATTAATAGAGTGACTTCTTTCGAAGGAATACTGATAATAAATCCTTTGCTAACTTTAGAGTCTATAGAGGGCCTAATGTTTGACTATGAGAAACCCAATCTAATTTACTGATTAGACTTTATATAACGACTAAATTCTTATAAAATGGCTTCTTCTCAACCCTTTGCTAAAGGAGCCTAATAACCAATCACGACATTACTTGAGTTTCCTTCCAACATATTCCTTTCATCATATTCCTGGGTTTCGTTTTCAACCAAATCACCGCAAATTTTCATATTTACGTACAGTCACATTAATCTTTAAGCCAAGTATTTCCTTTGACTTGACTCCCTTTGCAATTTTTTTTTCTCACACAATTCATCTGGAGTAATTTTAATTCTGGAGTTTTTGTAGCACGCTTTGGTCGCTGACGGTAATGACTCATGACATGTGGTCGTTGTGCACATCTTCCTTGACTTGTTCCTGTTGTAGTTGTTGTTGTTGTTGTGTCAAGGAACTATGCCAGGACATGTGCCATACACACATACGCGCACACATTTATATACTACATAGCTCTGTACAAGCATTTTTACGAGCATAACAACATCATATAACATCAAAGTACGCCACAGAGCATACCAAAAGGAAGCCAAGGACCCGCAATTACACACACACAGACACAGTCACACACACATACATACAGACAAACACAAACACACTGGCAACACCTGGAAGTACCTTTAAAAAGCAAACCATTGCCAACAGCAGACGCAAACCTGCCGGTCGGCCACACAGTAGTCAAGAGTTGCTCCCAAGCAGTGGCAACATAGCCAAGCAGTGCGGAGTGCGCCACAAATCGCTCTGTCAAGTGAATTTAGTCTTAAGACAACATTCTTAGCTTTAACTTATATACATAAGCGAAGTGTTTCAAGATTTTGTAAATATTGGATTAAGTTTGGTTGAGTGGTATAAAATGTTCCTTAGGGAATTTTAGACATCCCAAAGTGCATTAATTTTGGTGTGTAGCCTTATGGCAACATTATAAGCAAAACTATGACTAACCTTTGGGAAGACAAACCTTAACAATACATTTATACGAAATATCGTGATAGCTTCTCAACAGTGCTGGTAAAACATCGATGTATCGATATATTGAAGCTTAAATGTAGATAATCAGTCGTGCTCGGAAAAATGAAAAAACCAAACGAACAATTTTATTCTAATTCGTTTCTGTTATTTTGTAGCGATGATACTTAACCTATTATTTTCGATAAATTCTCTTATATTTCCCAAAAATTTTCTTGTTCTGTTAAATTTAGATAATTAGCCGTACTCCGAAAATGAAAAAACCCAACCGAATAATTTTTTTCGGATACGCTTTTGCCAATTGTTCGTCAATATTTCCCGTGTTATTTCCGATAAAATTTTTTATATTGACCAAAAATTTTCGTATCCTGTTAAATTAAGATAATCAACCGTGTTCCGAAAAATGAAAAAACCCAACCGAATAATTTTTTTTTGGATTCGCTTTTGCCAATTGTTCGTCAATATTTCCCTTGTTATTTCCGAAAAAATTTCTTATATTACCCAAAAATATTCGTACCGTGTTAAATTTAAATAATCAACCGCGCTCCGAAAAATGAAAAAACCCAGCCGAATAATTTTTTTCGGATTCGCTTTTGCCAATTGTTCGTCAATATTTCCCGTGTTATTTCCGATAAAATTTCTTATATTGCCCAAAAATTTTCGTAGCCTGTTAAATTTAGACAATATACCGTGCTCCGAAAAACTAAACGGGACAATTGTATTCGGATTCGTTTTTGCGAATTCTTTTGGCCGATATTCACCCTGTAGTTTTCGGTAATTTCGCTTGCCTTTCCCAAAAAATGTTTCTGCTCTGTTGTCGAGAAATTATATTTTTTTTTATGCAACTCAGCTGACAGGGTTGGCGCAGCTCTGTTTTTTTTTTCGCAATATCTCGAAACTCGTCTCATTAAAAAAAATTTTGACTGCATTTTCGACTTTAGAATGTCAGGATATCATAGATTTTAAAAAATATGCTACTTTTTGAATCATAATTTGTTTGATATGAAAAACGTATATAAAGTTTATGTACAACAATACAGTCAAAAACACGACCTTTGACTTATTTCAGATTCCCTCAAATACTTTCGAAGATTTTTCAAAATATGCTAATTTATGAATCATAATTTGTTTGGTAGAAAAAACGTATATAAAGTTTATGTAGGACAATACAATCAATAAATCGACGTTAGACCTATTTCCGATTCCATCAAATACTTTCGAACCGTCTTTAAATTTTACAGGTTCTATCTGAATGTAAAAAGGAAACTTTTCAGGGTTGATACAGGAAAAAAAATAATACTATATAACTATAAGTTTGTGTTCTAAGAGTATCAAATAATATTTAAAAAACTTTTCCTGTCTAAGATAAGTGATTTTTTAAAGCTATTTCGACAATTCTTTTTAATTTCTCTGCATCAAAACATTCTTTTTCAAAGTGTATGAAAATCTATAGTTCCAGTTTTAATAAAAAGTTAAAGAAAATTAACAGCTTTAGATTATTTCCTTTTTCCTTTGGAAAATTCCTAGTTTTATTGTTAACTTCATTTCATAATTTTAAAGATCCAACCATTCAGAAGAAAAGCTTTCAAAATTAATCCGCATAAATTGTTCAGATTCGTTTCCGCAGCACGCCTGATTACAAAAATTAAAATGCTGAGCGATTTCCAGCACGCTTCCGATTGACTTGTATCGTTTATGGCTAAGTGTCCTGACTGGTTCTGCTCACCAGATTCTTAGCAAGGCCAAGAACACATTGTTGTTGTTGCTGTCTTTGTTGCCGCCTTGGCTTTTATGAAAAAAAAATACAATACAAAAAAAAACACCCTTACCCGGCATTATATCGAATTGGTTAATTTATATTATCAATTTATCAATTTATGCGTTCGAAAGTGCTTTTTTATGGTTTCAGGGAGGACACCCTTCACGCGAAACTGTCGAGCAGCCCTCACCCTAGTGCGTGATCCTTAAATGTCCTGCATTTTTTTTTTACCCTCGTAGCGCTTTACGCTTGTTAGTTCCGGCAGGAGAATTGGGCGTATTAATAGTTATTGTTTTTGTTTTTTTAGTTGATATCCTTTTTATATTTTTGTTAGTACGCACATAGTTGTATAAAACATTGCAGTTAATGTTTTTGCTGCGCAAATATGCGTTATTTATATTTATTGAGTTTATATAGCATGCATTTTTTTTTCTCTCTCTCTCAACTTTTTGCAAACTACTATTACAGTCATACACTATTTTTATATGTATGTATATATATACGAGTATGTCTGTGTATCTGTGTGGAAGGCTTTGCCCAGCAAACCAGAACAGTAGAGAACAAAACAGAGCAGACCAATGGGCGCCTGCTGAGCTTTTATGTAAGCGCATATATGTGTAGAAATACATACACATGTGTGCATATGTATATGTATAAAGCACAGGCATAGACAAATATATGTAAACAGTGGCGTAGTTGGGGGCAGTTTTTGAAATCAAATGATCTTTTATTGTATATGGTATATAAAAGTCTTCGTTGTCTAGATCAACATTTATTTATTTTTTGTTTAGTGTCGCCGCTAGATGGCGCAAGTCAATTATTGCATATTTGTGTTGACAATAAAACTTATTACAAAATTGAGGAACATTGAGTAAAACTTCAAAATGAAGAGTTATTTTGGGCTAATTTTGGGTTGAGTAATATGAAAATTTTAATAATTTTATGTCTTAAGATGCGTTTTCGAGATTTTTTCAAAAAACAGATTTTCGGGTACTTTATTCCTGAGTAACTCGTGAACAAAAAGTTTTATCGGCATAGTATTAGATCGAAAGATATTGATTTGGGCTTTACGGTGAAGATTGAGTCAAAATTTTTTAAGTTTTTAAAAAGCAACCAAAGTCGAAAAAAATATATTTGCAACCATTTATAATAATTAGAAAATTTTAGTTTGCTTTTATAAACAAAAAAAAAAACTTAAAACTAAAAACAAAAATTTAAAACATTTAAAAAAAATTTAACTTTTAAAACAAAACTTAAAACTTTTAAAACAAAATTTTAAAACATTTAAAAACTAATTTTACAAACATTTGTTAGGCTTTGATCTGAAAGAGTTTTTTTTAATGGTCATTAGGAGCCTAAGATCTGCCGAATCGGGTATAAGCAGTAAGCGCTACGACACAAAATGGTACACTACCAATAAAACATTTTTTGGAAAAAATATTGAAAACTTTTCTTAAGAAAACAAAAACGAATGTAATTTTTGTGTTTCTAGATCCAAAAGAGAGGTTAATTTTTCGTATAAACTAATATAAAATGTACATAAGGGGGGCCGCCGCTGGAATGGCAAATTTTTAAACCGACGATATCGCTTAAGGACTATCCGAAATAAATTAAAGGTAAATAATTTCCACTTTATCCGTTTTTGACTGTTTTGTTCTACATAAGCTTTAAAAAGTTATTTCCTATCAAACAAATTACGGTTCAAAAAGTATCATAACTATTTAAATATACTTTAAAAAAAATATAGAATCAGTCTGAACAAATTTGGTAAGCTCCAAAATTGATCAATTTCACCAATTTACAAATTTAAAAAAGTTTTGATATCCTCAACATGTTTTAATCGTTTTTATAGTAGAATAACATGCTAAAACTTTCAGATCTTGCGAAAAAATTCTTTCAAAACTATCTTAAAATTTTTAAAGGATACTTTTCAGATGATGAGATGTTGCAAAAATGGCCACCCTAATGCACATATTTTAAACATGTGTAATTTTTAGATACAAAAATTTAAAAATAAAAGAAATAAATTATTACAATAACATAGTAATATTTATAATCGTTAGAAAAAATCAGAAATATATTGGAAATTGACAAGGACCTGTATGATGAAGCGCCTAAGACTGCAGATATAAAGATGAAAAACAGAAAATTATGATATATGTATTAAAAAGTTTCTTCTAATTCCTCATCATCTGGTTTTCTTATCAATTTAAAAGTATGAAAAGCTCAACTAATGCATGACAACAATTTCAAAATCTATAAGCAATCATTATTCAATTCAATTCCGACTTTATTTCGCCTTCTACTCAACATCTCCCCTTTAGCCAAAATCTATCTACGTCACTGTTGCACAGACACACACACACACACACACACACATATTTATATGGCCTTATTTTGTTGGCAAACTGCAAGCTGCTCTATGCAATTGCTTTATGAACAACTAAGTGCAGTCTTAGAGTGCGGAGGGGGCTGGAAATAGCAGGATGGTTAACTTTCAAGCGAAACAGGAGCAGGGTCAGTTCCGAAAACGTTGTCGAAAACAGCAAGCAGCAAAGGACCAAAGCACACACACGCACACCACATACATATACATATACTATTTATATATATATATATATATTATATATATAAACATGTTTGTATGACAAAGTTTTGAAACTAAACTCGAGAAAACTTCAGTTTTGCTAAACTCTGCAATGCCTGCCTGTAACTCATCTAAACTGGACTCTGTTCAAATGCAAAACTTATGGATATTAAATATATATGTATGAACTACTAATACAACTGCAGCTACTGGTATATATACATATATAAAGTAAGCTATACAGTGCCATTTAGTTGAATTTAAACAAAGTTTTAACAGAATAACAAAAAATAAAGAGTTTAGATCTTGAATAGATAATCGCATAATTCTTTATGGCTATCTGTATTAGAACATATACACATTATTGATGGAGAAAATATTATAGAAATCAGCTGCGACAAAAACAATATATATATGGACAAAAGTTTGGATTATAATATATAATTTATTAGATAGAAGGACTGAGGTTTAAGTCATCTACAAAATATATATATATTTTTTTTTATTGCTATGGCTACAAATCTTTATAACTTGGAATTAACTTATACTTTGTTATTATATAAATAAATTATAAAAGTTTTTTTTCTATATCTATAATTTTATGAAAAACTCAATAGTAAAAACTTTATCCAATTTTTACAAAATAAATAACATTTTTTCCATATCCATTAGATCTTAAAGCTCTTGTATTTTAAAAAATATAAAAATATATATTTTATATTATTTATTTTAAAAAATTATTATTTATTTTAAAAAATATAAAAATATATATTTTATAAAATATATCGGCGAAAATAAGTGAAGCGGGCCACTTTTTTGGCGACCTTCTCCGATTTTGATGATTTTGACACAGTTGGTAGAGCTGCTAGCCATTAGTAACCACGCCCAATTTTATTGCAAAATACCGATTATTTATCGAGTTATCGATAACTGAATATCTGGTTTTTCATTTTTAGACTATTTTTTGATAAGCCATATCTTCTAAATATATAAAAATATTGACACGAATTTTTTTTAACATGACAGATAAAATATTAAATTTAAAAAAAAAATATTTTTAAGACTTTTTTTTTAATTTTTTATCATTTTTAATTTTAAAATTGAAATGTGATCTACCACTTTTGAAAAAAAAAGTGTGAATGTCATTTTATGCGTGGAAATTCGCTGAAAAAGACGCAAAAATAAAAATGGTGTAACTCTTTGAACTGCAGAAGCTATTCTTATTTTTGTGATGACACCTCGCATTTTCGCCATACTAAACCGTCATCGAAAAGGGACAAATCAGGACAACTTTCCCGAATTGAAAGATAATCAGTTCAAACTTGACATGAACAATGGTTTTGACATTTTAAAATGAACTTTAAAAGTACCAATGAGTATCGTGACGCTGCCTCTAGATATTTAAGGTCAAAGGTCACAAAAATCGGTTTTTTGCAAATAACATTTTACCAGTATTTTAAAATGTTCGGATTTGCAGCTTTGGAATTTAAAGGCAGGTCCGTTTTGTACCGAAAAAAAAGGTTGAAAATTATTAGGCTGGCATAAAGAGACAGATCTTAACCCTCTTATGACCTAAAAATTTTTAAGGAACTTTTTGTACTTTTGCAAATAATTAAAAAAAGACGAACTTTTACATAATTAAATTTTCCTAATAAAGTCAAATAAGTTATAAAAGATTTGAAAGCGCTTCAAAGCTTTTATGGATAATTTTATGAGCATGGCACGTGTGTTTTTTTTGCGATTTTTTTGGCAGTTGCGAGCTATCAGCAAAACTCGTTTTCCAAAATACCATAATAAAAAAAATCAGAAACTTTAAATCCCATAAAAGCTGTTCATAAATAAATAAAATCAAAGTCTAAGAATTTTATAAGCGACTCATTTTTGACTCAAATTCCTAAGAATCTATTTCAGTTTCTCTCACCTTACAATCCTACGTAATCTTAAAGATAGTTTTTTAATTTAAGAGCCGTTAAGAGCTTTAGAAAAAATGATTAAAAGATTATTAAAAAAAATATTTTCAAAATGGGCATTAGAAGGTTAAAGCGTTGGGACGTTGGGCCACAACATATGCCCCGGCTTTGGGGCTCCGCCCCTGTCAGTCTTCATACTCAATAGTACTCGTCAATATGCCTCAAAAAATACAAATTTATATAATAAACATAATTTTTTTTTTGTATGTTGTCTGTAGAAATTTAATATAGAGATTTCCCCACAGGTGAAAATCTTTTAGCGAAAATTCTGTTGGTACTGAATGCAAATAATAAACTTAATTTATATTTTATTTTAAACTTTTAGGTTACCAGAAAAGTTGCCCAAGCTGGTCTTCTTTTTTTTTTGAGATATTTTATCAAAGAATTTTTTAGCTACCGACTTATATATATAAAAAAATTTAGAAAAATTAAAGTTAAAATTTTTCAACAATAAGTTTCATGCATGGACATGATAGCCAAATTTAATTTGAGCTACAATTTGTTGGTTATAATTGAAATAACATTCTTTGTAAAGTTCCACCAACTTTTTTTTACATTTTCTACTATGTAACAACGAAACAATTTGTTATGAACAGGGCCGCATTGAAGCAAGAGTGGGGGCCCAACGGCCCAAGGGCCCAAAACCGTACCCAATTTGTGCCTAATAGATGCTATTTGCGGGCTTTAAGACATAAGATATGAACTTCTGGGTATACCTACCATTAATATCCATAAATAAAACTTGAAATTAAATTTTGAAAATTTGTTGCCTTGGAAGCTTTTGCGTGCGACTTATAGAAATCGAGATAAATGGGCGCAAATACGGTGGAAAAGGTCACCTTTTGTTTTTAGACTTTTTGGATGGACCATTAAGTAAGTAAGAGAAATTCCAGCATGCAATTTTTAACTGGCTAAATTAGCTATATTAAACTAAGATGAAAAGCAATGATCCGTTCCGTAAAAATTTTATCAGCAGATTGGTTTTTTTTTTTCTCTTTACTCCACCTGAACGAACTCAATATTAGACGATAATTTTAATTCCAATAAATAAATCGATTTTTATTCAAAAGAAAAAGACTATAAAAAGCTTTTTTTTAAGTTTTTAGTAAAGAGATTTGAAACTAAGAGCACAGCGCCCTTTCCACACATGCACAGATCCGGCCCTGGCTATCAAAAAATGTACTGCATAGATATTTCACCAGCTTACCAGTTAATCCTGCTGTATTTCAATATGATTTTTTTATTTACTTTTTTGTACTGTAGGAAGTAAATTTTTTATACATAGTATATAAATTCATAGTAAAACAAATAGTTGCATTTATTAAAATAATATTACAGAAGGGTAGCAAAGAATTTGTTAAATAAATATTTAAGTTGATATTACTAAACCAAAATTTCACGGAAAATGAATACTTTGTAATAAAATGTTTTATTGCCAAATAGTTTTCGCTTTTGATGGCCTTTTTTGAATATTTAATAATACAAAAATTTTATAAAACTATTTCTAATACCAAAATAGCTTAAAATAAAGAAACAACAAAATTTCAAACAAAAACGTAAATTTTTACTATAGAGAAATTTAAGAGCAGTTTTAAGGGTTAAGTTGGTTTTTTGGCGGAACTTTCAACTTAACCACAAGCAACTTTCATAAATATAAAGAATATATAAAATAAAATACGAACTTCATAAGGTATTTCGAATATCGACAAATACTTCCAAAAGCCGCTTAACAGAAGTTATCAAAGTATTTACGAATTCCGTAAAAGTCAACTTTTTTACTTCAGAACAGTTTCTTAGGACTTATGTATGTCGAAGATAAAGTGGCCAAGATATGACTTCATGGCCAGATGAGCAACACAAAACTTACACAAAGTTCTAAAGCTTAAATATTAAAAAAAAAAAATCTCTATTTTCGCACTTTTACCATTTACTGACAAGAAAATTGTTCATTTATTGAAAATTTATTTGCTTGTTTGTGGAAAGTAAAGCAAATTGCCTTGCGGACTGCTCATGAAAAGTTCACGTCAACTGCAATTCTACTTTAAAAATCTCATAAATATTTAAAACGTAATTTCTTCAACGAAATGAAAAGTGAAATAATGTCTTTTCAAAGAAAAGCAATCACTTTGGTAGAGAACATTATATTGCATATTTTTTTTTTTATTAAATGTAAGAGGTTACGGAAAATGTTATCCGGCTATAATGTTCATAAGTCACTAAATCGAGAAGAAAAAAATCTCTATTAATAGTAGCGGATTAGATTAGAGAAATTATTATATGATAACTTTAATGTTAAACGCAGCAAAAAAATTAACTTTTTTCGATTTTTTTGTATCATATGAAAGAAAAATCTTAAACAAGTTAACAAAATGAGTCCCAAAAGCATAAATAGTGGGGATCTTGTAATTTACTTAAAGAATACGTAAATTGCAAAAAACAGGCATTGGCAATAATAAATAAAGACTCTAGGTCGTACTTAAGAAAACGAAAGCGAATATGAAGTAAAATCAAATCGAATTGGCAAAATATGTTTAAAAGTGCTCGAATTCAAACTGAAATAATTATTTAATACTCTTTAATATTCTTAGATACTATTTTTGCAAATTTCAACTTAGATTTATCAATAATTATTTTTTATAATTTTTTGTAAATCAATCCAAAAAAAGCACGTTCTCATAGTTTACGTCTAGCATCAAAAAAATTTTCAAGTTCATATTTACGGATTTGGGACCACTCAAAAACGAAAGCGCACAAGATTTAATCGATTTCGTTTTCCGGAACACAGCCGTAAATATTCAAAAAATCCAATTGCTTAAAAGGTATAAACGATATTAGGTTCTGATTTTTAAAATAAGGTCAACCTTAATGCTTTCTTACCAAAAAAAAAATCTAAATTGTATATAATCTTTGTTCACATAAAAATGTAAAAGTAATTAAAAAAATTATAAAATTAAATCTAAATTAAAAAGTTTCCTAAAAACTATTAGAACAAAGTTCTGAGAACACAAGATTTTGTGATTTCGCGATTACGGGAGATTTTTCTGACAAGAATCCAACAAAAAAATAAGCAACTAAATCGGACGCTCCAATCTCGAGTTATGGAACTATAAGCATTTTTACCAGACATATGGGATGCTTTCTTCTCGAATTATGGAACAACAAAAACAATAATCAAGCAAATCGGACGCTCCAATCTCGAGTGATGGAGCTATAATCATCTTTGCGCTTAAAAATCGGAAGCTACCTTATCGAATTATGGAACAACAAAAACAATAACTAAGCAAATCGGACCATCCAATCTGGAGTTATGTAATAACAAGCATCTTACCGAGACGAATCTGACGCTTCCTTCTCGAATTATGGAATATCAAAAACAATAACCAAGCAAATTGGACGCTCCAATCTCGAGTTATGGAATTAAAGGCATCTTGGACTGAAAAATCGGAAGCTTTCTTCTTGAATTATGCAGCAGCAAAAACAATAACCAAACAAATCGGACTGTCCAATCTCGAGTTATGAAATGATGTTACAAGAATCTTACCAAGACAAATCGGACGCTTTCTTCTGGAGTTATAGAACATCTTGCACACCATGGCTTACATTTCCAATTGATCTCAACGACATTCTTGATTTTTATATATATCTTGGAAGTATTTGACAATATTGATTTTTTTTTGTAGAACAAAGATCCATTTAATTAATGAGTTATGGATTATTGAATATTTAGGTGCAATTTTTTCAGAGCTCGTAAGCGAAAAAAGATACGCAAACAATATTTCGTTCTTTTTTTTTTTAAATATTCTTTTTTTCCATTTATCCATTTTATAATTACATAATAACCTGTAGACTCTTTTATGATATTTATTTCAGAAAATCTCAAGGCGGGGTCGCAGAATGCTTAGCAAAAATGGTACAAAAAAATTTTAATGGAGCTTTTTTGTTGCTAAAAGCACTTATTATATATGTATTATTTATAGGGTTTAAGCTAAATAAATATAGAATGGATAGGTTTTTTAAAAAATTTTAAATATGCCGCTTTTCTATTTCGAAATTATCTGTAGGGATCTATAGAGAAAATTTCTCTTTTATAGTATTTTCTATGAAAGTCTCAAAGCTCGGTCAAAGTATACTTTGAAAAAAATGTACAAAGAATTTTAAATGGAGCTTTTTAGCAACTTTTTACTTATGACATTTTATTATTGTATATTGTATTACTTCGAAAACTTAACCTTACTTGTCACTATGACGTCATTGCGTTAATTTTCTCAGTACAAGGGGTAGCTTAATTTGTAAAGTACTTACAAATCGCTTTTCCATTGTAGATATTCTTCAAGTCTTCAAAACTGAAAGTAATAGTGGGGAATGCTGCACTGCGACACGTAGGATCTATTGTGCTCTTAAAGTCTTTAGATTTTGTTCGGAAATGCTTTCCCATTATAGCCGCTATAGCTTGAAGGAGCTGCAGTGCCTTAAGTCTAGTATTTACTTAAGTATCCCAAAGGATTCACTTATTCTTCAAAAACTAACCCACCTTTAAATTTTCAATTTGACAGTGTAAACATGCCAGCATCCAGCCTACACTCAGTGTAAACACTCTATAAACGAAAATTGCGTCGTTATCAAAAATTGTTGACAATTAGCCATTAACGATTTTTACAACGCTGTCCATCAATTTATTGCAAATCCACTCCAAAAATTATAAATCTTCATCAAGGTGATTTAGAGAGTAAATCAACATTAGGCCCAAATTGTATTTAAATTTCACATCGGCTTTAATTTATTTGCTGTTTTGTGGTTAACTAATTTTTTGGCAGTTTGAGTTGGAACCCAAAACAACTCTATTTGCTAGGCCACAAATGCGAGAGAGGCATAAAATATGTTAATTAACATATTTTATTTGTATATCTGTATAATAGGATTTTAATAAACGAGGACATGCAGTAGGGCAGGACGGGGTAAAGCAGGACACGTGCATTATTGAAATAAATCCCAGCCAGCAAGCAAAAATTGCAATTTTATGAACTTTAGCATGAAGTTCATTAAAAACCAGACAAGAGTGTAAAACCCGAACCGAAACCGTCAAATCGACCCTAGATTGTTCATTAGCTCTGCGGGCTCTGTGGCTCTATGGCGGATTAGCGAGGCGAGCTAATTGCTAAATCAAGCCTGAAGTGTAGCACCGTGTTGAGTTGAGTGACAGACAGGACGTGCCCAGAGAGGAGAGTAGAGCGTAGAGTGACCAAAATCCTGCTGGGGTTAGGTACTAAATATGTAGATGTGGCTAGGATGTAGCTTCTGGCCGTAGTACTTGCCACCCCTTAGACAGCAGCTAAAATAAACGACAATTAAATTATGTGCTACACGTGGCAAGCTTGACGGGACGAACAAGGTAACAAAAAAAAAAAACGTCAAACCAAAGGAAAAAACAAAAATAAAAAGGGTGGACAACCCTTGACAAACTTTTGTCGTTGTTGTTGTTGTAGTACATCATGTACTTTTGGCTTGTTGTTACAACTCATTAGTTTCGTGTAGAGACTTCCCAGAGGACATACCTACGACGACCCCTCCCCTTCTGGCCTGTGCTAAATCCTTTGAAGCAATCGTAAAGTTTTCTACTTTTGCTCCCTTGCCGTGAGAGGGAGGGAGACGTCTCTCTTTGACGCCGGCTCTTAAGAGCCATTTGTCGGAGTGTGCCAAGCCGAGTGTTTGTTGTTGTTGCTATTGTTGTTGTTGTTGTCTGGCATACCTTTACCTTTTTATATAACATACCATTTCTATATATAAAGTATTAATGTAGTATTTTTTCTCTCTCTTCTTCTTAAGCAATTGCTTTGAGCGGTAAAGCGCATTATAGTATATTTCAGAAAAAGTTTTCTTTCTTTTTTAGCATAGTCATAGTCTTTGAAGGTATAGTCCATTAGTACAGTGCCTGAAACAGCTACCTTGAATATGTGTGATATTATAGCAACTCACACGGATTTAGGTGTTGGAGGAGGGTGTCTTTATGAACTCCCTTCATATGGGAAACCTTTGTAATCAAAGAGGTATAAAACCATTTTATATATATTTTTCCCTTCCTTTCTAAATATTCTCAAATTAAACAATAATGTCTAATCTATAATCGAGATATTACTAAAACTTTGCAAGTATCGCCAAAAATTTGTAAATTTCGGACCTCAAAGCTACAGCCAGCATATTTTGTTTCTAGACTCATGGGAGCCTAATAGAATATAAGAATGTGTTGGAACTTTTACAAACCCATGAATCCCAGCATTGAAAGCAATGAAATATTTAGAACTAGTATTTTTATTATTTAGTCAAGCTATCTTTGTAGGGTATCCGACTATCCACTTATTCTTTCTTTTAATTAGGCAACTCAATGGCCCTCATGGTCTTTGGGTGATCTCAGTCAGTATTATCTACACAACCTAACCTTATCTATCGATTTCTTAGAATTTTTTTTTTCTACGATCAAATCATCCTTCAAAATGCAAAAAAGTCATAACTTAAGCTTCTGGCCTACAAATGGGGCTTAAAAAATCTATTTTTAAAAAAAAAGTACAGTCAACACAAATCTCATCTAGCTATCTGCTGCTATCGATGCTTCCAAAGATGTTAAATGTTCTCTCCATATAGAGTCTAGCTTATTCGTTATACATTGCAATCTATTTTATTTTTGGGTTTTGTTACTATTCTATTTTTTTTTCGTGTCAACGTGTTGATAAGGCCAGGAGGCTGTGAGTATTCTATACGAAAAAAAAACACACAGAAAGAAAACAAGTCAAGGGTCGTTGCCAGACGTGCCCATTTTTATGCAACTTGCAGGACGAGGACGACAACGATGCGATCTGGCTCCTTCTTTGCTCCTTCGCTCTCGATGTCTCTTTTTTTCACTGCTAGTTAGATAAAATGTCACGCGCGCTTGTTACAGATGTTGTTGTAGAGTTGTTGGAGTTGTTATCGTTGGCAGCTTTTAGGCGTCGCCAGTTGGCCTGGTCACCCTGACGGCGCCACCTAGTCGTCGTCATCGTCGTCGACGGTTTGTAGAGCATGTATATAGCAAGTACTAGAAAAGTTTCCAGACATGGTCATAGAAGCGCAACCACAATTCTACAAATTGCAATAGAGCTACCAGCTTCAGCTTCATGTTCTCTCTCTCTCTCTCTCTACTCCAAAAAGTGTCCAAAAAGCAAGGACATGCTTGTCACACTTGTCTAGATGTTGTTGTTGGTGGTGTTGTTGTTGGTGTACTTGATGTTGTCTGCGCTTTATCGCAGTTACCTTTACTTTGTGAAGCCTTTGGCAACAAACTGGTGGTTGTTGTTGTTGTCACTATTCACAGTCTGGCCCCAAAAAACTTTACCAAAATTATTTGCACATATTTAATGAGTTACGACTAAGGACCCAGCTCAAGAGCAACTGGCACTACTAACGTGCTCTATCTATCTATCCACAGCCGACCGAGCCAAAGTAACAAAAGTAATTACGAGGGTCGTTATTGATATTTCTAGACTAGGTCACTTCTAGTCCTTTAAACTTCCAATCGTATCAATTGTTGGAAGCCCCACGAAAAGGCTCAACAGTGTTACCTCATTATTGCTGACGAGATATGAGAATGGACGACCCAAATCGAGCCAGAGCCAAGTAAGCAATCTAGGACGATCAACTCGAAACAGTACGCAATACTAGGTTTCCAGGAAGTTCTTAGAGATCTGATGTATTTAGCTTACCTTGACAAGAAACATTGTGATTAATCAAAACATTCAATTAATGGATTGTCCGGCTTTCAACATATAACTATTTTATTTGTCACCAATCAAGAACAGAAGATGAGAAGTAAAACTCATCCAAAAGTATCTGAAAGTGACTTTCGATTAGCAGATAAGTCAGATCCCTTGATAAATGGTCACCCACATTTCCATAAAATTCATATTTTTTTGTAGTTCTTTGTCAAGCTTATCATTTTTTTTTCTCTAGACGATCCATAATAAATTTTGAGAGCAACGTTTTCCAAGTATCAAGAATATATTACGAGCTCAACGAACTTCGATGCCCGAAGTGTACCCACAAAAAAAAAAAATGTGTCGAAAATGACTTAGCGTATCCAAAAGTGACCTTCGAATAGAAGATAAGCCAGCTCCCATGATAAATGGTCACCCACATATCCTGTTTCGCCATATTATTCGAAGAAAGTTACTTGGCCAAATTTATTCGTTTAGTTCAGGACAATTCAAAATCAACAATTCCAAAGATAGACGTTTTCCGGCACATCTAGAGCCATTCACAAAGTAATACTATTAGGACGTCGTGTTACAATTTAGGGAAACACAATGGGATTTTGTGTCCAGTTGTCGCATCTCCCGAGCACTCTGCTCACGGTACAATCCGAAGCAAACATCTGAGCTCCTGCGTTTTCAGAGATTTAAAGCATCGAACCCGGCGCTTCTAAGAAGACGAACCCAGATTCTGGCCAAAACCTTTCTTTGAAGACCTGGGCAATCTGGCTAATATCCATATACCGAATCTGGCTACTTTTGTCGAATCCTCAAAATGATTTTGCAATAAGAGAGACTTGGGTGGCTAGAAAAGTCAACAGTTTTTGATACTTCTCTACCCATTTTCCCCTCTTTTACTTCCTTCCTTAATTAGCGAGATCTCTGGGTGATATCTTATTTTAACTCTTTTTTAGAAAACACCATAACATGGTTTACAACTGGTTTATTTACTAAACAAGGCAATGGGACTGGGAGTCGCTGGATAAAGATCGCAATTGTCAGTAGCCCTGGAAATCAACCTGTAGGTCGATGAGTAAACAGTTACCTAGAAAGACAGAAATATCGTTATACTGTCAGACAGCTGACTTCATGATTAAGGATTCGAAATTTGTTTCGAAATCTAGAGCCAAGCTCAATCATCTGTGGCAATGCAACAAAGCCTCCCTTGAATATATTCGAGCACATAAGAACATTACCAGGAATGAAACGGATGATATACTGGCGAGAAATGGAAGCTAACTCTTCTGTAGCATACACACAAATAAGATCTATCAGAGAAGAAGAAAACGTCAGGCGAAAAAAGACTGGAAGGGCTAGGATGGTAGCTTGCCAGCAGCAGCTCCGCGAATCAAAAAAATCTTCCAATTCGACAAGAACTACCCTATAATATTGACTGGGTTACTTATGATAAATTGCAGACTTAAGAAAGACAGGAGTAGCATTGGCAACGGAAATTCAAAACTAAAAAGGAAGTCTTTTTTTATGCCGCTTTAGCCAGAAGCGCTTCTTCCGGACATAGAATATCAATGCTCGATGATAACTAACCCAAGGCCAGCCCAAATAATAAAGTTTGTCTCAAAATTGGGCCTGGTTAAGTAGCTCTAGTGCTGGCTGGTAGCTCAAGAGAGTCCGTGTATCCCTCTCCAGCATTCTTCAATAATAATATTATTAAGCCAAAGGTGTTGTAAAAATAAGGTTGCACGCAAGGTAAAACGTAATCAGCATTAAGCACAATATTTTAAATAATGAGCATTGGATTATGGTTGCTAAGGTTGCCCTCGTTAGTGTGCCAAAAAAAAAACCCTGAGTAAAAAATCAAATAGCTTCACTAAAACGTTGTTACCTGTCAGTGTTAATATATAGAGCATATACTATATAAGGTGACGACGAGGACGACGATGATGATGATAATGTTGACATTAGACTAAGCACTGAGAGCGAGCGCACAATAAGTTTATGCCTGTCGACATAATGCCAATATTCTTCAGCTATAAAAAGCCAATAAAATTGCCAACAATAACATATTAAAGCATGCAACCAATAACAATAAACCCTTCAACTGCTCTTATGGCCATGGCCCAATGACGTAGACAACAAAGCCTGCCTGCTGCAGGGTTAAAGGCAAAAGTTGATCGCCTCGTTGGGCAGGTGTCAGTTAAGGCGTTGTTGCTATTGTTGGCGGCGTTGGCATACGCTGCGTATACGTTGTGCGTGTCCTTTAAGACACGTAAAAATGTCAATAAAATAGGCAAAGACGTAACAAAGGTCGAATGGTAATGCAAACAAACATGGTGGCTCGTCCTCAAAGCTTCACTCTCTCTCGGTGCCAAGGGGCATACATATGCCAGCCAGGCGTTAAAAACAACAACAACGAGAACAACAACAACAAAAACAAAAACAAAGTTACGCACTTTTTGCCTCAAGTTTACCATCAGGCTGGTTATTGTCTCTCAATGTTTGCGTGTATGGTTTTCTTTTTTGGTATGGCACCTGTGCGTCTGACAAGCTGGCAACGCCCGGTACCATAGCCAGGGCGCCAGGTTTATTTATTGCTTTTTTTACTAATTGACAGCAATTTACCAGGTAGAAGGAAATAATGCCTCAAGCCCCCAAAGCTCTGAGCAGCAGCCAGCCAGAAGCAGCACTACAGGAAGCAGTCGGCAAAAAATAAAAAGAGAGTAGAAAATAGTTGAGGTGGCGCCCGAAAGTGGGATACCCTCGCTGTATGCTTAGGTGTTAAAAAAAAACGTAATAATAATTTCCGGAGAGGAGGTCAAGTTTTGAGAATGAAATTTATTTGACACAATAACTAAAACTAGAAGAACAAGAGAGAGTGAGAGAGAGAGTGGCAGCGGGAGAGGGAGTCCCCTAATGACGAGTCATTAAAAAAAGAGATTTTTTTCACACAAGTAGAATCTTTAAATTTTTTTTCTTATTTGACTAGAGTCATCTAAGTGGACGGGTAACCAGATGGTAAGAATTTTCTTCAAATTCTGGAGTCAAATAAGGCCAAGATTTTGAAGATTCTTATCCCACGACCACTCTCTCTCTCTCGTTGTCCAAATTATGGGTAGTTCTGTTAAACATATTTTATTAATAATTTATTTTAAACCATTTTACAATAGAAGAACTTAAAATACGGCTTGAAAATATATGTAACGTCACGCCATGACATGGTTACCAGTTGGATAAAATGTGCTTCTAACCTGGCTTATAAAAGTTATATGACTTGTCGGTAGGGGATTCCCGCACCTCTTGTTGCCCTAGTTATGGGTATTCCGCCCTATAATATTTAAGTCAAATAATTCTACGAAAAATCAAATAATGCTATCTAGAACCCGCATTATTAAATATACAAACAAAATGTAAATATTCCAAAAACGAATTTCGAGTCGAATTTTGGTTGAGTTTAAACCCTATAACTCAACGCCACAAAAAAAAAATAAATGGCGTTTGTGTTTGAGATTCACAATACTTTATCTTTAGAATTTGAGTTCGTTGAACTTCTAAATCAATCAAGCAGATGGAAGAAAAGTAGTTGGGAGATCGAGCACATTGGATTAATGGAGTGAAAGATGATCTGGAAAAATTAATCATTCTAAACTGGGAGGCAGCTGCAAAGCATAGATATTATTGGAGAAATATTGCTCGAAAGGCCAAAGGTGAACTCTTGTTGTACCGTTAAGGATGATGATGATGATGAATTCCCGAACTCACCGTCGAAAAAATTCCAACACATCGAAAAAAAAAAGGAGATAATTTGAAAGTTCATCCTAAAGTGCTGTGATTTTTTGTAATTCATATACGAGCTCAGCGTTCCCAAAAACTTAAGAAAATAGGTCGTCGGAAAACCGGACTCGAAAACAAAATTTTATAAGCGTATCTTCGAAAAAAGCTGAAGTTTTTAAACAATAGAATCCAAATCCAAAGTAACATATTTTTTATTATGAGCTTTCGATAGATATAGATCTTTTAAATTTTGAAAACCTAAAGCTTTAATCAACTCCTTAAAACCAACAGCAGCTGCTCAAGATCATAATTTCAAAAATTTGATCTACCCAGCTCTCAAGAGCTCCAAGTTAACCGCGTTCGTACAAACATCTCCAACAACTCGAACTTAATATACCCTTTAACTTACAGTGTATACGTTGTCTCCTGGGCGCTTGTGTGCGTCCTTTATACATTATGCACTGCACGCACACTGAGACACTAAGCACACGTGTCTGCAAGTGTATGCGTGTGTGTAAGTGAATAAGCCATCTAAACAAAAGATATGACAGAGACAAAGCTAGAGCATCCCGACGAACTCGTCGCGTGTTTTTGGGGGCAGCTGTGTCCGAGCGACTTACTTCATAATTGACAGCTAATTTTGCGCCTTTATTGCTTTTATTTTACTACTATTTCTTTTAGCTGCCATGTTATACACTTAATTTATTAATATTTATATATCTTGACCTAAGTATAACCGTAACTAGGCCATGTTTATTTATTACATTCTTTTTTTTTTGTCAAATGTCACTTGCTACATTGTCAGTTGATCCAAATGGACAGCAAAGTGAGCCTTAAATCTGCTAATTAGATGACGCCGGCAGAGACATGCTCTCCTAGACAGACGACAATGACGTCATTAAGTGTGGCTATTAGCTGCTAGGAAATTGCAGCAATTTTTTACAAGCCAAAAGAAGCCGCATGGATTACATTTAATTGAAAAGTTTTAGTAGGGGAATGTCTAAAGAAAGATTGAGCAAAATAAGCAGAGCGATATTCGGCGATAAATCGATATTTTTAACACAAAAAAAAAAAATAGCAGATTTTAATTTAAATAAGTAGTGAAATTTCTCACGAAAGATTCCGCAAAATACATACGAGGTGTGTTCAAAAAGTAAGGCGACTTTTCAAATGTTAACAAGTGGTACAAACTCTTCCAAGATGGCCGGGAAGATGCCAATGACGAGCCTCGCTCTGGACGCCCAAGCACGTCAACAACTGATGAAAACGTTCAAGCAGTGAAGAAAATTGTTTTCGAAAATCGTCGAATCACTATCAGAGAAGTTGCTGAGGATGTCGATATATCGTGCCATGAAATTTGTTCTACCATTTTGGGCCTGAGACGTGTGTCAGCGAAGTTTGTTCCGAAATTGCTAATTGACCAGAAGAACCGTCGCATGAGCATCGCTCAAGAGCTGTTGAATGAAGTCAACGTCGACCCAGATTTACTCCAAAGGGTCATAACTGGTGACGAATCATGGGTATATGGTTATGATATCGAAACCAAAGCCCAGTCATCCCAATGGAAGCGGCCAGAAGAGCCAAGACCGAAAAAAGCACGCCAAGTTCGATCAAATGTCAAAGTTTTGCTCACTGTTTTCTTCGATTAATACCCCGGCTCACTCATCTTTGCTTGTGAGAGATTTTTTGGCTAAAAACAACACCACAGTCATGCCTCAGCCACCATATTCACCGGATTTAGTCCCATGTGACTTTTTCTTGTTCCCAAAACTAAAGAGACCTATGAGAGGACGGAGATTTGCAACGATTGAAGATATAAAGACTGCATTGCTGGAAGAGCTCAAGGCTATACCAAAAAGTGCTTATGAGAAGTGCTTTGAGGATTGGAAAAACCGTTGGCATAAGTGTATTGTATCTGAGAGGGATTACTTTGAAGGGGAAAACATAAATATTGATGAATAGTTTAATATTTTTTCTTAAATATACAAAGTCACCTTACTTTTTGAACACACCTCGTATAACGATATTCTGCTATGTAACGATATTTATTACAAAAAAAAGTAAACGAAGTTAATTGAAATTTTTAGTAGGGAAATTCGCAACGAAATGCGGTAAACGATATTCTGCGATAAGTCGATATTCTGCGATGAATTGGTATTTAAAAAAAAATTAAAAATGGTAGCCGAATTTAATTGAAATTTTCAGAAGGGGAAGTTTTACAGAAAGATTCCATAAAATTCCGTAAACGATATTCTGCGATAAATCGATATTTAAAAACAAAAAAATTACCGAATTTAATTGCAACTTTAAATAGAGAAATTCCTAACGAAACATACACCGACATTTTTTACAACAAAATTTTGCCGAATTTGATTGAAATTATTAGTGGGAAAATTTCTAACGAAAGATTCTGTAAATGACGCCTATCGATATTCTGCGATGAATCTATATTTTTTACGAAAAAAAGGTTACCGAATTTTGTTGAAATTTTCAGGAGTGGAAGTCCCAAAGAAAGATTGCGTAAAACGCGGTTATCGATATTCTGTGATAAATCACGCTTTTTACAAAACAAAAGGAGCCGAATTGAATTGAAATTATCAGTAGCAATATTCTGCGATAAATCGATATTTATTGCAATGAACAATGGCACAGATTCGCGTGTTTTAATTGTTTATGGTATTTTGTTTCCAGTTTAGATATATCGAATTTTTACGATATAAAGCTATTAAGTTAGACAACAATCGCAGCTTATTCTTTGGGCCATGTTATCAGTCAGTTTAACGCTGTTAAATATTTAATAAAACACGCTTAGAAAATGCATCGATATTCCGCGAAATATCGATATTTAGTGAATTGAGCAATGGTACAATTTCGCTTGTTTCTAATTGTTAATTATAGATAGCGAACTACACTTACATTCACATTTTACGATATATCGATATTTGGACAGCCAATTCATTTGGCCATGTTATCCGCCAGTTTAACGCTTTTGAATATAACATAAAGCACGCTTATTATATAGCTTTGAATTTATGGTCATCGATATTCTGCGATACATCGATATTTAATGAGCAATGTTCCACTTACTCGTGTTTTTAATTGTTTTGCAGCTCAGAAAGATATCCTACTAAATTTATATTGCTATTTTACGATATATCGATACAAATTTAAACGCTTTTAAATATTAAATAAAGCACTCTTTGTATATAGCTTTATATTTATGTACATAGTATATTATATATTTGTCATAGCATAAAATCAAATCAAAAGCTAAAACAACAAAAGCTAACAAAAATTTATATAATGATTTTATTATAGGGCTATCCTTGTTGTTGTTATTTTCGTAGCTGATTTTATTTTATGTCGCAGTTGACTGTATTGATACATATATATATGTGTTATTTATATATATATATATATATCTATCCATCTATCTAAGGCATTCGGTCAGTCAGTCAGTCCGGCAGCACAAATGACAAATGTAAATGGCTTTCAAAGCCTATAAATTATAGAAATTCCAAGAGCTATTTTATATGTCCAGGATTGTTGTCGTACTGTCAGCCAGCCTGGCGTCCAGGACGACTAGGACACGCAGCATTGGACTACCAGCTTGTACATAATGATGATTTAGGTGAAGATGATGATGATGACAACAAAGATGACTACCAGAAGACTGGCAACTGGCAACTTGCAGCTCACTCTTTTGTCTTTTCGAAATTGTTTTTCACTTTTTCGTAGGCGAAATTTTTGAGCAGGGCGGGTCAACTACGTTGAAATAGAACCCAAAGTGACATTTGCAAAAATTTTAATGACATGATGAGATTAATCAATACCAGAAACATACAGAGTCCTGCTCAGGTTCCTGTGTGTGTGTTTGGTTTTTTTTTGTGCTGACAAATACAGAAATAAAGTTTCTCAGAAATGTGTAACAAGCACGCATACAAAATTGTTCCATGTTTCATGTTCCAATAATGGTTCAGAATGGTTCAGCATAGCATTGCCTTTCAACACGTATACGACACGTTGTACCAAATAGACTCTACGACGAGTCATGTGTTTGGCTGGTGAGAGGGAGCAAAATTTTGCTGTTATTATCAAGGCAATTGTTTTAAGGCTTGTCATCATGGAATTTAATCATCTACACAAACACTCTCACACTTTGACAGACACACTGACAATCACACTCACATGCACATATCAATTCACAAAAACGCCTGAAAGCATGCTGCATATATTTACAAACTTACGCATAATATTCCATAATCCTTGAATACAAAAGATAGAAAGCTCTAAGATATTAATGACACTTTCAACTGACCTGCAAAGAAAAATAGTAATAATTGTGAAATTAGCTCATTAGTTTCAAATTTCATTAAATTGCAAAGATGACAGCATAATAGGTTAGCATTAAGGTTTAATAGAATATTAATAATTTAAATCTGAATGTGACTTAAATCTTCAAGCACTTAAAGAAGATAAGCTTTGCTAAAAATAAATAATTTATTTAAAATAAGATAAATTTATTTAAAATTTCAATAACCAATTATGAATGCTATAAAATATTTCTATGCACTGTGCCATAGAGCAGAAGACGTCAAAGAACCACTCCTTATAAACGTCTTGATCACTGAGTTGATAAGAACTAGTTCAATTCAACTTTAGATTAGACCTCTTATGAACCACTGATGGCACACCGGATTAATTTTGCTTGTAGCTTTTAATCGAGAAAAGAGCTGGTTTTTATATATGAAACAAAAAGGGTTCTTCTTTTAAGAACATATGTAACGTCACGCCAAAATACAAATTCCTCTACACTACTAGTCTCAACATAGTACAACATACTTTGATTAGGCGCTAATTCCCGCTGATCCCAAAACATAAGATTACGCTTCTTGGCCATAAGTAGTAATGATGCCAACTTTCAAGTCAAGCCAAAACAAAACTCATTCATCAACTCAGCTCTCTACACAGAGCCACAGAGCAGAAACAAAAATCTCTTGCCTTGAAACAAGTATGACCCAATTACCACAAAAAACACAAAGACAACAACAAAAAGAAAAGCTTGGAAATTTTGTTTGTAGTGTAAATTATGCACTGGCCAGGCCAGGCCAGCATGAGTTTGTAATGAACTAACCCTGTGGGCTATGGGCCAACCAACCAACCAACCAACCAACCAACCAAGTAGTCATCTAAACAACAAACTAACCAACCAAGCAACCCAACAATGCATAGATGATTGTTATGCATGGCACCTCCAAATCTACGAAAGAAAATAAAAAAGAAACTAAATGAGGAGAAGAAGAAGGAAAAACCAAGACAAGCAGCGACCCGACCTCATCAGTAGGGCACAAACAAAAGAGAGTGAGAGAGCTTTGGTCATTTGTCCAAAGGGCAGCAACAGCAACAACGAACAACAAAAACAAAGGTGAAGAAAAATTTGTGAACAAAGCCAGAAGATGACTTAGAAGACAGAGAGATGAAGAGTGAGAAGAGAGCGCGCGCAAAAATGCTTAATAATAAAAAACACTTCAAGAACTACAACAACTACAAAATTGAGAGCGCACTCTTGAACTTAATTTTTCGTTATTGTATGGTGAGTGCCCCAAACCCTAAAAATAACGCCCCAACCCGTTGACAGATGATGATGATGATGATAATGGTGATGCTGAAGATGATGAGAATGACGCATGTTTCTGGCAAAGAAAGAAACCGAAGCAAAAGGCAACAGCAAAGAAAATTGTCATTTTACACCGGATTCCTCGTCATTGTTATTCAAGTTGCCGTTGTTGTTGTTGTTCCTTTTTTTTGTGGTCTCCTCTCTTTTTAAAAAATGCGGCACTCGCGTGACCTGCACTTTGTCATCTTGATCTTTGTCACAATGTAGCTCCATAGCTCCATGCCCCGCATTCATTTGACAACCACAGCAATCCGCCTGTCCAAGCACAACAATGAAAACAAATGCATCTCATACCAAGCGCCTGCCCTGGAGCAGCGAGCTAGTTCGGAAGGATTTCGCTGTACCCTGACTGGCACTCAATGACAATGCTGGACACTCGCGCGTCCGAGATATGAAATAATTTTTTTTTATTAGTCCTTGCTACAGAGAACTTTGCCAAATGCTGATGCGCAACAAGCCAATGGAGCCAGCCAGACTACCTGACCCACCCAACTCCCAACCAAACCCCAAAATATGTCCAGTTGAAATGAAATGGAATGGAATGAAAGAGAGCGCGCAGCTTGTTAGTGCAACAAATTACTCAGAAACAACGACTAACCGGGCAGCCAAGCTGACTGTACCCCACTTCACGAAAATATAAAAAAAAGAACACCCCGGGACAATCCCTGACCAAATGACTAAGAAAATTGCTTAGTCAAGCACTTTGCAGGCGTCACTTTTATGTTTTATGACATTTCTGTAGAGTTGTTGTTGCTATTCTTCTCCTGAAATATGTATGGCTGCCACACACAAAGTCTGCAGTTATGTGGAAGCCACATTTTGACGCCAAGTTTGAGTGGATTTAAAGATTTGCCACAGGGTACAATTCAGCAGGATTGTAGCCGGAGACGACAAACGATAAAGAAGATACTGCAGCAGCTAAGTAGTACTTAGTTGTTAAGCTGGCCTAGCTGGTTTATGTTTTTACCTATGCTAATGTCTTCTGGGGTTTGTAAATCTGTGATTTTGATGTCTTCTTGTTGGCAGGAAGAACGACTGAATATTTATGAAAACATACAATTTTTTTGCATATTTTAACGTTTAACTGGATTTGCATATCGAATATGTTGCTAGATGATGAGATGATTATCAAACTGTAGCGATAAGCTGAGAATCTTCTCTGCACTCAAAGAACAATGCACATAGAGCTTAATAATTAAGTTATTTCTAGTTTTTTCTTTGAAAAACTAACCAAATCTTCAAGGCAATTAGCTTAAGCTTGAGCTAAGCTCGACTTTTACGCTCGAGTCTTCTTTGAAGAAATCACATCTTCAAAGCTATATTAGTCTATATTTGTTTAGTTTAACTATCAAAAAAAAAAACATATTGAGATGATTACTTTTAGCCTGATAAGGAACCTTTTGGGAAAAACTAACCAAATCTTCAAGGCAATCAGCTTGAGTCTAAATTTGACTTCTACGCTTGCCTCTTCTTAGAAAAACCAACCAAAACTTCAAATCTATTTAATTAAGTCTATATATGTTTAGTTTAAATATGAAATTAGAAACATATTGAGATGATAACTTTTTGCCTGAAAAAAGAAACACCTTTTGAGAAATACTAACCTTCATAGTATACAGTAATACTAATCTTCAAGGCAATCTGCTTGAGTCTAAATTCGACTCCTTAGTTTTAATTTCAAAAAAAGAGATGTAATGATGTGTTTAATTTTAGCCTAAAAAAAGGAACACTCATCATTATTTACTCGTTTCTTTTCTTCTACGCTCGCGTTTTCTTAGAAAAATCAACCAAATCTTCAAAGAAAATTTGTTAAAGTCTAAATTCAACTTTTTAGTTTTAACATCAAAAAAGCAATAAAACGAGATGATTATTTTTAGCCTGCAAAGAGAAACCTCTATGATTTGTGTCATCTGCTGTTCTTCTTAACGCAAAAGTTCAAAGTGTCAATAATCTAGTCATCATCTGCTCGTCTTTTTGTTTTCAAATCAAAGAATAAACAAAGTTATATAAAAATAAAATGTTTTGAATACTTTTTAGCCATATAGTACAACATCGTGTCAGCAAAGACTATATAATGTTCAGAAAACACGTATCAGTTTATATTCGACTTTCTACCTTTAATAATGAGGAGACTATATAATTAGTTTTAGCATGAAACAAAACAGCAAACTTCATTATATGTAATTCTTCTTAATGAAGACTTTTTAGCTTAACTAGTCCGAAAACTATATAATTAATTTTAGCATGAAACAACTGAGTAAGCAACAATATCTGTAATTCTTCTCAACGATGAATTTAAAAACATTAGACCCTGGTTAATATTACTTAAAATCTCATAATTATCTGCGCGTCTTTTCGTTTTCAAAAAAACTTACATAAAAAAAAAGGTTCTGATTACATTTTAGCTATTTAGTACAGTAACTGCTCTGCAAAAGCAACCAAATTTTCAAAGCAATATGCTTCAGTTCAAATTTGACTTTTTAGCTTTGATAGTAACTAAAACAACACTAGACATAATGAGAGGGGACTATATAATTAGTTGCAGCATGAAAAAAATCAGTAAGCTGCATCATCTGTAACTCTTCTCTAGGCAGCACTTAAAAACGTTAAGACCCGGTCAACATTACTAAAAATCTGTTCGTCATCCGCTCGTCTATTTGTTCATATCGCAAAAAAAGTTATGTAAAAAATAAAACATATTGATAAAGGTTTAAAATGCTAGTAACGCAGCTTCCTAGAGTAAAAAAATCAGCTTTTTAGCTTTTATATAAAAACGAGCCTTAATGAGATTAGTTTTAGCATGGAAAAAATTCAGTATGGTACATCATCTAATATTCTTTTCAATGCTACATTTGAAAAAGCCACAATCCGATTATTTCGCAGCATCAACTATTCAGATTTACGTTTCTAAACTTACATAAAAAAAAAAAAAATTCTGGATATTTTTCAGCGATTTTCCGTAAAAGCAAAAAACATTTTCGTCGCAATATGTTTGAATTAAAATTCTACTTTTTAGCTTTGATGGGAAAATCAAGGCACAAAACAAAATGAGATGAGACTATACGATTTGTTTCATCATCAACTGCTATACTAAACAACGCAGTATTTCAGAATGACAAAGTCCTCTAATGGCTTTGAGAAATATTGCTTTAAATCTCATCATCTGCTAGGCTTCTCTTTTTTAAATTTAATATATACAGAAATATGATTTCCTTTATTTCCTATAGGAGCATAGGGCTGCACTCAGTAGAAACCAAAATGTAGGAGCAATTTGCAATTGTTAAAATTCTACTTTTCATCTGCTGTTCTTCTTAGCTCAGAATTTAAAAGTATGAAATAAGAAGGTCTTATCAATAATGTTTAAACATCATCTGCTCGTCTTTTCAACTCGATTTTCGTTTGCAATTTGAAAAATAACAATAAATATTAATTTATACAAAAAATCATAGCGTTTGAGAAGAGTCTTTGCATTATTTAGAATTCAATTTTCCATCTGCTTTTCTTCTTAGCTTAGAAAGAATGAAAAAAGAAGTTCTGATCAACAGTGCTTAGTTATCATCTGCTTGTCTTTTCAAAACGTAAGAAGTTTATTTTAATTTATAAAAAAAACAATCACATATATTTGCATTTTGCTACAGTTAAGCCTTTTTAAATAGTTTTTGCATGAGATAAAATGCATCTTTTCATCTGCTGTTCTTCTTAGCTCAGAATTTAAAAGCTCTGATCAACATTTTAAATCATCATCTGCTCGTCTTTTCAACTCGGTTTTCACTTGCAGTTTAGTAAATTTCAATTTATATAAAAAAATTCACACATGTTTGCATTTTGCTACAGTTAAGCCTTTTACCAAAAGTTTTTTTTCTCATAAATCCAACCCGTTGCCTGGCTCAACTGCAGCCGTTATCAGTTTATCAATCTATTTGGAAGATTTACTTATGGAATACTTTAAACCAGGATTGCTGCAGTATTATAAAATCCAAGCCTAATCGCCGTATAAAAACCTTTCATTCACAGAATCAATTTACCAAAAAACTTTTTTCAAACTAACATAAAAAGCTGCTACACAGAAACTCAACAAAATAAAATTTCAAAAAAATGGTTAAGCTAGACAGAGACAGAGAGAGAGGAAGAGAGTAAGTGGCAAAAAGGAAGATACAGTGAATAAAAAAGTTTGCGTTTTTGCATTTTAAATATGTATGAAGACCATTTTATAAGTGGCATGCCACATGCGACACACTCACACTCACACACACAGACATGAACACACTTTTGGCAAGTTGCATATAGCAACAACGGTAAATAAATAAACATAAACATAAATAAATAAAAAAAAATCAACAGCGTTATGAAAACTCACGAGTACCTCCATTGCCTCGAACCCATTGACAATCCATCATAAAAAAAATATTGCTATACAAAAAATATGTATATGTATATGTACAGATATATATATAGATATATATATATATACCTATATGCAGTGTTGTATATCAGAGCGCATCGATAAAAGTCCCAGGAGTATTTGACACGGAACAACAAATACAACTCTGAAATCTGCGACATTCACACACGCCCACAAATGCACTCAGGCGTTGAAAATTTCACACGCTTCTGAAAAAGCTCAGCACCAAATATTTAAATTTTAACTGTATAAATAACGACTATGGCATACACTATGCGAAATACTAATTTTTGCAAAGGTCAACTATATTTGCACATTAGGTCCACATGAGCTTATATTTCATCTTTCAAAGAGATGATGTATATTAATATACAATTTCTAGAAAAAAATATATAATATCTGAAGCTTCTTTTTTAGTGGTATAAAAAAAACAAGAAATTTTTTAATAGCTATGTCAAAGCACTAAAAATTTAATAGCTTGTTGTATCAAAAAAAAGATATGATAAACCATTAAGGAATATCTTTTCTTAACGTTTTTAGATTTGACTATAAAAAGATGCGCAGATGATGATGTTAAAAAGCTTGGCAAGAGCCAAGAGCAGTTTTTTTTTGTTAAATTTCACATTCTGCACTAGGAAGAATCACAGACTATGACTTTCAACAAAGCTAGAAGAACTTTAAACTGTATTAGATTTCGTTTCAGAGTTTTAAGCCTAATTTTAACACAGAATTTCGGTGCAAAAACTGCGAGTTGAGTTTTTTAAAAACGATGTCAGATATGTATATAAATAATTTTCCAAAGTTGTAAATATTACGTTCTCAGAATTCCAAATGTATATGTTACAAAGGCAATCGGATAATATTATTAATTACAATGTGCAACTATTTAAGATAAAAATTTTGGTGCATGAAAGTTGTAATAATCCATAAAGATATATATTTTCTTATCGTTTTTAGATTTGACTATAAAAAGACGAGAAGATGATGATGTTAGAAAAGCTTGATAAGAGCCATTAGCAATTTTTTTTGTAAACTTTTAAATTCTGTACTAAGAAGAATCACAGATGATGTCGTTGAGAGAAGCTAGAAAAACTTGAATAATAAGAATAGCAACAAGAACAATAGCTAGTTCCTAGGTCTACCCAAAATTAAACAGCTTGTTATACAAATTTTTGTATATTTGTAGAATTATAAATCTATATGTTACAAAAGCAAATAGATATTGTTATTAATTACACTTTGCAACAATTTAGGTAAATAATTTTGTTGCATAAAGGATATGATATCCCAATAAGAAATATCTTTCTTTATCGCTTTTGTATTTGACTATAAAAATATAAGCAGATGATGTTAAAAAAGCTTGATTAGTGCCATGAGCAGTTTTTTTTTTTTAAATTTCAAATACTGCACCCAAAATCATCACAGATTGTGACCTTCCACAAAGCTACAAAAACTTGCAATAATATTTGATTGCATTTTCTTTTTATTCATCTCGTTAGATTTCGTTTTGGGCTTACAGACCAATTTTAACCCAAACAAATTGCTCTGAAATTTTTGTCATATCTTCTTATGAAACTCTAGAAATAACTTTCTCCTAACTCTTTAGCTTTTAGGATCTTCAAGATAAACTGGCTTCAATGCACAAAATTTATAATACCCTTGAGCCTGTAAGTGTAAAGTAGTACATTAAAAAATATCCTGCGCAATAAGAAATATCACAGATGATGTCTTTTAGCAAAGCTGTAAACACTTGAACAGAAAGTGATTGTATTTTCTTTTGCTTTTATCTCCTTAAATTTCGTTTCAGAATTTTAAAGCCTAATTCTAAGCCAGAAAAATTATTTTACAAATTTTGTCATCTCTTCTGAGTTGATGCAACTTTGGAAGTAACTTTCTTCTAAGTCTTTAGCTTTGATGATCTTACAGATAAAGCTGCTTCAATGCTCAAATCTATAATACTCTCGAGCTCGTTAAAGTAAAGAACATAAAAATATTTCCAATGCACTAAGAAGAATCCAAGATGATGTCTTTCAATAAGTGATTAAATTACAGATAAAGCTGTTTCAATGCTCAAATCTATAATACTCTCGAGCTCGTAAAAGTAAAGAACATAAAAATATTTCCAGTGCAGTCAGAAGTATCCAAGATGATGTCATTCAATAAGTGATTAAATTTTCTTTTGTATTCATCTGATTATATTTCGTTTCAGGCTTTCATTTCATGCCTAATTTTAACCCACACAAATAGTTTTGCAAATTTTGTCACCTCTTCTGAGTTGATGCAACTCTTGCCGTAACTTTTTTCTAAATCTTTATCTTGGATGATCTTAAAGCTAAAGCCTCTTCAATGCCCAAATCTATAATACTCTTGATCCTGTCAGAGTATAGAGTATTAAAAAAATATCCTGTCACAAAGTTTCGCTCTTTCACATGACGCTGACATTTAATGGGTGTCAATGTATTAGTGTGCTCGTAACTATGTATCTATATCTGTGTGTATGTGTGTGTGTGTGGTTACAGAATTTGTTGAATAATTTTGAAAAACTTTTTACATTGCGGTCTATGGCAGTCAAATTGAGTCTTGTGCAATTTTTGTGCGTGATTTACAGACACACACACACACACACACACACACACAGACACTCTGATATATGCACTTGTGTACATATACGTGCTAACACTATCACACACACAAATACACATTCATAAAGAGTAAATTGCATACGCTATGATAATTTGACAGTGGTCGAAATTGATCAAATAATGCTTGGATAATCAGCGAATATCTTGGATGCTTGGCATTTATCGATAGACAATAATCGATTTTAAGCGATAAAGGGAATCGTAAGGAAAAGAAGTAGCAGAGTAAATTTATAATAAATAAATTGAGTAAATCTAGCAAACATCGATTTTGAACGATTTAATTGAATCAAAAAGAAAGAAGTAGGTAAATAAATATATAATAAATAGATCTCTGTCTATCGGTATAGATTATTTAGGGAACTTTTTTAAGGATTTATGGAAAGATAATAAAGTGATTTAAACGATTTAACTGAAGCAGAAGGGGAAAAAGAAGCAAAGTTAATTTATAATAAATAGATAACTATCTAGCGGAGATCATTTTTAATCGATTTATTTAAATTAAAAAAATAAAGTGGTAGCAAAATAAATGACTAATAAATAGTCTAGAGGAGAACGATTTTAATCGATTTTATTTAATCACAAAGAAAAGAAGTAGCAAAGTAAAAAAATATTAAATAAACCTCAGTTTAGGGTATACATACATTATTTAGAGAACTACATATACGATCTACAATAAATCGATTACAAACGATTTAATTAAAACAGAAAGGAAAAAGTTGCAAAGTAAATTTATAACAAGTAGATCTCTATCAAGCAGAGATCGATTTTTTTTATTTTATAAATAAATCTCTGTCTAGAGCAGATCGATTGTAATTGATTTAATTGAATCACAAAGAAAAGCAGAACAAAACAAATTAATAATAAATAAATCTCTGTCCAGAGGAAAACGATTTTAATCGACTTAGTTAAATCACAAAGAAAAGAAGTAGCCAAGTAAATAAATATTAAATAAATCTCTGTTCCTAGGGCTTTAGATTATTTAGAGAGCTGTGCAGAAATATAGTTCTATAATTCAGTCGCTGAAAAGGTCCTTTAGTGCGCGAACATTTTATACATTTACGATAGACAATAAATCGATTTTAAATGATTTAATTAAAACACAAAGAAAAAAAAGTAGCAAAATAAATATATAATAAATAGATCTCTAAAGGTAAACAATTTTTAGAGAACTGCAAGTAACCCTACAATATAGTCACTCATTTTCTTCTTCCCTTCATCTCCTAAGGAGACACAGTGCTTTATTATTTTGTCTTGCAATAATCTTCAGTAGAAGTTTTTCAGGAGTATATTTCTAAGAACTCCCATAAAGAAAAAAAAAACTAGACTTTGAATTCAATTAGTTGGAAGTTGTCTCTACTCTCTTTCAAATCTGGATTGACTTGCCATTAACATCAAGTTAAAATCTTTTTTAAATACTTTGCTTAAAAGCTAGACTAATCGTATTCTAAGGAGCTCAAATGAAATTCTACAGTCGGAATCTTAACATATAAGCTGGGAGATGTCTCTTCACTCTACCATCGCCAGATTGGATTGGATTTGATATCAAGTTGAAATTATTTCTAAAATACTTTGTTCAAAAGCTATACTAATAGAATTTTAAGGGCCTCGAATTAAATTCTACAGTCGGAATCTTACTAGTTCGTAGTTGTCACTTCACTCTACCATCTCCAGATTCGATTGCCTTTGATATCAAGTTAAAATTATTTCTAAAATACTTTGTTCAGACGCTACACTAACAGAATTCTTAAGACCTTAAAAATAATTAATAACTAAATAGACACAGTCGGGCTTTGCGAAAATTTATTGGAAGAATAGATTTTCATAATCCTAACTAACAACCTATAACAGTTACCTTTGTTTTGCAACAACAACACTTTGACTACGAAATCAACTCAATTAGAATCTCTCTCTCAACAAAAAAAAAACCCCTCCAATTGGCAACGATTATATCCGACATTTCGAAAGGAAATTCAAAACATGCCTGCATAATTTGTATTTTGATCACTGTACATTTTTGCTGCGTTTGTTTTCTAACTAACGCTTCAGCTCTCCTCTCGTCTCACTCTTGCACTCTCACATTCCATTTTGTCTTACTGCTGCTGCATGGTAGCTGCTAGCTTCCTCCCTCTCTTACACACCCACGCGCAATGGCAACAGTTTGGCAAGCGGCTTTCATTAAGCCGCAGCTCAATTTCGTTTTGTGGCTTGTCCTTGTCGACAATTCTGATGCTGTCCTTGTTGTTGTTGTTGTTGCTGTCCTTGTTGTACGCTATGCCGTGTGTAATTTCAGCTTCACAGACACGCACAAACATGTCGCATCATGCACACACATGCAGCTTTTTGTGTTTTTGTCAACGAAAACGTGTCAAAATCATGCATAAAAAACAAACACAAAAAAAAAACTTTTAATTGCAAAGTCCGCAAAAAAGGCAAAAAAAAAAACCTAGTTATATAGAAAATAAAATATATAAAAAAATAATATAAACGTTCTGAAATTATTAACCATAGCTTACATTTAGTTTTTTTTTATTGTGCTTTTCTATAAAACATTTATTCATTTGCAAAGCAAATTTTTTTAATTTTTATTTACAAATTTTATCGCACTTGTCGAATGTAATAAAAATGCATAAAAACAAATAACATCAGTTAAAATAAATTTCGAAGTATTAAAAGAAAAACAGTTGGCAACTCTAAAGTGCAATAAATGGCAACAATTTTTTTCAAATGAAAAAAAATTGTATTTGCGAAAAAAATTTGTATTGATATGTCGATGCATAAAATTTATAGTTTATGTTCCATCAGGGGATGACTTGTAAAAATATCAACATTTTATTGTTTATTCGACTCACATGATTGCTCTTGTTATTAAATTAAAGGCGGGGTTTTTTTCTGGCAGGGATAGCAGATCTTTGTTTGATAAATTTGTCTCCTTAACTTTAACATATTTTATTCGATAAAAAATAGTTAGAAAACTCTCTTGGATATAGGGCAAATGGGACAAGACATCGTAATGAATCGAACAAAATTTTCCGGAGTTCTTCTATGGTCTGAAAATATTATAGTTTTTGTTAATTTAATTTAAAAAAAATTAAAGTTATGAATATTACGCTGTGCTCCACAAAAGAAAAATCCAAACTGAACAATTTTATTCGGATTCGTTTTTGCTTGCTCTAGAAATCGCACTTTTTCTTCTCGATTATATTATAATATATATGTAATTTGTATACTTGGGAACACGCCATATCGATATGGATCCTACAAAATAAGACACTATGATGTATACTGTAGATAAACAACTCGTAACAATCAAAATCTTCCACAAATGGATAAAGAAGAATCTGCTCAAGGCCAATCCCAAAAAAAAATTAAAAAAGCTGATTCTTTAGGGATCTTTTTTCAAGACCTAAGCGCACTGAATAAGACATCACAATGTAGACTGTAGAAATAAAACAATCAACATTTTCCACAAATGGATGGAGCAGAGTCTGCTTAACACGAATCTCAAAAAAATATAAATAGCAGATTCTTCAGAGATCTTTTTTCATCAGCTTAGTTCGCTGAGTTAGATATGCATCAAAAATATTCGGTTACCAACTCTGGACACTCTTATCAACTCTTTCAATCTATTCTTCTCTGGGTAAGATAATTAATTAGCAATATTCAGCCGAAAGTTGAGACCAAAAAAGCTAAAAAGCGGATTTTTTACAGATCTTTTTATACCCTGTACCGTATGGTACCAAGGGTATATTAAGTTTGTGCAAGCCGAAAATGTATGTAACATATAGAAGGAAACGTCGGAGACACCCCAAAGTTACCTAAAATATGATCAGGGTGAATAGAGAAGTCGATATACCCATGTCCGTCAGTCCGTCTGTCCGTCCGTCCGTGTGAACGCCTAGATCTCAGAGATGGTAAGAGCTAGAGTTACCAAACTTTCACATTAGATCCCATATTATTCCATAGGAGGCAAGTTTATTTTATATTTATGATATCGGGGATAAATTATATAGCTCCCATGTGGGTGTTTGAGACGACCTCGACAAAAAAAACCGTTTTAGATGAATAATTCGTTTGTTTATGAAGATATCGTAACCAAATATGGTATTCGAAAGTTTTTTATAGTTCCCAATCACTGTACCAAATTTGATCAAAATCGGTTGACTATATCATATAGCTCCCATAGGACCGATCGGCCAAAATAACTTTTTTAAAGAAAAATTCGCTATATTTCGTTTTTTAATAAAGATATCGTAACCAGATTTGGCGTTTGGAAATTTTTAGACCACTTAAGCAATGTGCCAAATTTTAACAAAATCGGTTGACTATATCATATAGCTCCCATAGGTCCGATATTCCAAAAAATCGATTTTTTAACAAAATTTGTTGTGTTTCGTTTGTTTGTTAAGATATTGGGACCAAATTTGACTTTCGTGAGTATTTTATAGTTCCTAAGCACTGTACCAAATTTAATCCAAATCGTTTGACTAGATCATAGGACCAATCGGTCCAAAAACACGTTTTTTATACAAAATTCGATGTGTTTTGTTTGTTTGTAAAGATATTTGAAATAAATTTGGCATTCATATCTTTTTTAAGGTATTTAAGCACTGTGTCAAATTTTATTGAAATCGGTTGACTATATCATATAGCTCCCATAGGAACGATCGGTCAAAAAAAAATTTTTGCTTAAAAATTCTTCTGTTTTTGGTTTTTTGTGAAGAAATCGGACTTTATTACAAGCTAGTGGTACAGGGTATCCTAAAGTCGTCCGCGCCCGACTTTACGTCCGCCATTTTTTCATCATCTAAGTGTTCTGGGCAGATAAGCAGCATAAATAATCGGCTATCAGTTATGGGCACACTTTTATCTATTTTTTCTTTATATTCTCTTCTGGTTAAGTAAAAGGCTGATTATATCGATCGATACCCGAGTCGATGCTAATCATAAGTCGAGGGAGTTGCGCCTCATTCCACATATTGCACGCGTTGAACAAAAATATAATAATCTTTCACTATCCTACGGGAAAAGTTTAAAAAATCTAATAAACAAACTTGTTAGATCAAGATGATGCTGGTTTTCAAAAGTTATTGCGAAAAAGGTAAGTTATTGGACTCTTAACTCTCAGAAACTATCTTGAAAACAGTATGAATTCAATTTATCGCTTCCTGTTGTCCAAATAGACGAGGGATAATTAAAGTTTGTGCATACTTAACGTAGGGAAGGAGATGTTCAACACCCCAAAGCTACCTGCAATACAGTCAGAGGACGAAATTAATCTAGACATGTCCGTTCGTCTGCCTGAATGACATTATGAGATGGTAATTAGCAATCTCTAGCCTAAAATTGAGAGCAAAAAAATACTTTACTTTGAAAAATTTGTCCATCTCTAATCACGCCTTTATAAGCTCAATTCTTTGCATAACAAAATATTTTTAAAGATTTTGCTTCATCTCAAACTAACTTTTCTTCCGCGTAATTTAAGCTAAATTATCCAGACAATTCCGATTAATCTCTAAATTGCACATAATTAAGACATTAGTCTGATAAAATGATTGATTGATTCCAAATAATCCACTATTCATTCTTTTGCGATTGCTTTGTTGCGTGACTCACGCGTGGCACACTGCAATTAACTTACGACACGATTATTGAGCAATTTCTCTTTGATTTGGTTACAGCACTTCACATAAATAGAACTCTGGAAAAAACCACATACAGACTCCCAGGACATTTGATGAGCAATTTAATTAGAGCACAAAACCCAAAAAATTCCAAAGAAAGGAAACAAGAATCTGCACTAAATGCATGACAACCAGGGACCAAATGGTCAAAAACAACAAATGTAACACAAATCCAATAAAAACAAAAAAAGCCAGAAAAGAACGAAAAACTTGTACGAAAAAGTCAAAACGAGAGAGAGGGAGAGAGATAAACAAACAGACAGACAGACGGGCAAATACACCAAGGACCAACAGTGGCCATATACAAGCCGCTTGGACCACTGCCAAGAGAATCTGGCCAAACAGTCCAGTAAGTTCCACTGTACACAAACGGACAGGACAGGACAAGACAGGACAGAGGGACGGTCAGTACGGCCCACGGTTTCAATTCAATTGAGTGAACCGCAGTTCAAGTTGCAACTTTTTTTTCGGGCTTCTCTTGTCACGCGCCAAGAACGCAGCAGAGAGTACAGAAGTGACCCCCAAAACCGGAGGAATACTTCAAAACAGGAAACTGCACAAAGCTCACCAAAGTTTAGATACGCTGAGCATTACGGCAGGAAATCAAAATGCCCAAAACTTACACGAAAAGTAACAAAGATTAACTGGGTATCGTGATTTTTTTTTGGCAAGATGGATTTGGGAATAAAAATAATATCCATACATAGAGGTTTGATCAAAATTGCTTTACTAATTCTTATAGCTACCATACAAAAGTTTAGCCAGCGCTCAGAGAGAGCTCTCAGAGAGAGACACGAATAATAAAGCTGCGCATTACGTCAATTTTTAATTCCTGGATCATATTTTTTTATTTGTATTATTTTAGTTTCGATCAAAGGATGTAGTATAGGGAAGCTATATAGCTTCAATTGTTGGCTTAATCGCCGCACTCTGGTTTATGGCTAGGTGTTGTTGTACCCATTAGTCAAAAACCAATTTTCCACCATTGGAGTACACATGCCTTGACTGCATTTGTCGGTTCTAATGATGTTGGCTGAGATGTCCGGTCAGCGGAGTTCAAAGGATATCCCAAAGGCTGCGCAGTGTTGAGTGTAGAGTGCAATTAAAGTGCGTTGCTTTGGGATAGACTCTAAACAGGTAGCAGTTAAATAACTTTGAGCTATTTGAGCGAAGCTGGGCCAAGACAGCAAATTACTCAGAGTAATTTGGGTGTCCTTGAGTGCCAAACTATGTTGGCAGCTGAAGTTGGTAATGAAGGCACCCACTGCTGATGGATAGCTTGAGGCACGTTACCGATGTAAGGTGAACAAATAGCAATGAAAGCTGACTGGGAGCTGACGCTTGCATTCAGGGAGATAAGGGTACTAAATTAGGTAGCAATAATCGATACATTCTAAAAGTGTTGTGTTCCAGTAATTGGGAATTTTATCAATAACGTGGCAGCGTTGAAAAGATCTTTTGGACTTTGCAACCAGATAGTGACTAAATCAAAGGGAGTAAACAACTTCTAATGGCTAGTATCAAAGAAGACTCTAAGATACAGATTCCGCCAAAACTTTTCCGGCTTATTGTAGGCCTAATAAGTTTTGAAGTTGGATGAGCAAGTTAGATATTTTGGTTAAAGTCCTGCACCACCTCGAGAGTTACCTCAGTATTAAGGAAAAAACTTCAAGTTTTCATTAACCACTTTTTGCGCCGCATCATGGGAGTCTATTGGCGTCGTATCATATCAAACTCCGAGCTGCTTAGAAAGGCAAACCAGTTAGATGTTGTTACAGAAATCAGGAAGCGGAAATGGCAATGGATTGGCCACACGTTGCAAGATAGGTGTTGCGATGGAATCCTTTCTAGCAAACAGAATGCAGGCCGGATATCAACTGGCGCCGTTCAATGGTGGCCAATGAAATCTCTCAACCTATCCTGAAGTGAACTCAGAGTCTTTGAACAAAACCGAAATCACTGACGAACAGGAGTTGTTGACGCCCTATGCTCCAAATAGGAGTTAAAGGAATTATAGCATCCAATTAATGCCAGAATCAGTTTTATATTTTTGACAATTGTTATTTTACCTAAATTTGTTTACCTATTGACCAAAGCTGGTTTTTATCGTGGTTTTCATCGTGGGGAACAGGTTGGGCTCTAATTAAGAAGGGAAGTTAACCTTTAATGAAGCGAGGCCAAATGGTATTATCTTGTGTGAGGTTAGTTAGGCAACTTGGAACAAACTGAAATCATCCAGAGACCCTAATACGGCTAATAACTAGTAGTGAAAGCAGAGGGTTGGGAGGAGACTCTACTGGTTCACTTTACTCTCTACCCCCAATCATCCGCTTTAACTAGTAGAGGAGGATGATATATCTAATGGGCTTCCTCATTGCTTCTTAACTCTCTTCTTTCCAAAACATTTGGAGTATTCGATAAAAAGAACTACCCAGCCCTTCCCAGAAGGGTTATCCCTCTCCATCCAACCTTCTGCTTTTACTAATACGATTAGACAAAATGGATGACCCCATTGCTGCTTATCTCTGTCCTATCAGAACCACTTTGAGGGGATTCCCTCTCCTGCCAACTTTCTGCTTTTACTAATCTGTCTTTTTTCAGAGCTATTTGGAGAATGCGATAAAGAGAGCTGTCTAGACGTTCGAAGGGGTTTCCCAGCTGCTGGTTGCGTTTTCAAAAAAAAAGAAGAGCAATCATAAAGAAGCTGTTTTGATGCGTTCTATCCACTATACATCACCGCAGCTACGATGGGAACACGGCTTTCAATCATTTGGCCATAATGGTTCAGTGCCCTGTCACAACTCCCATCCCGATCCTTCCGACTGTTGGGGAATTGCAATGTTCTATTGATTCCTTTGAATTATATCTTATGGCTCGATAGATGTTATAATCGATTGCAATCCCACTCTTCATTATCTTTCTGATATCAGTTATGACATCCTGAAGAGTTATTCCTATATCCGAGACATTGTCAAAGTGAGATTAAAAAATCAAATAAATATTTGATTCCATACTTATGTTGAGGAAGAGTGAGACATTCCTTTGGAACTGGGTAGCAAGCTCAAGCAATTAATCGAAGGATCTAATGCTGTACAAAGTCATTGCCTATGCCTATAGACTCTATTCTAAAAGAGTATCAAAAAAAAAAATAAAATCGCTGCCGTCCTGAGGTCGAGAGATGAAGGGAGCCCAGGCACGTACAGATATGCACTGCTTGGCCCATAGCCCCAAAACTCGTTAAAATCTTGTATGTCAGTGTGTGAGTGAGTGTGTCAGTGTGTGTGTGTGTGTGTGACTTAGCAGCTGTGACAAGTGTTGTCAACGCTCAAAGATGAGAGCAGACTAAGCGTAAGAAAGAGAGTGAAGTAAGTCAAAGAGGCAGCTTGACTGGCACGCGACTCTTGTCTCTTCATAATTGAATACAAACGCAATCCAAAGAGTCACATGTGTGTGTTAGCATACTTTCAGGCTAGCTCACACACACTTTCACACTCACATATCATAGTGTATTTGCGGTTATTTTACTGCTATTGCTTTTGTTTTTGTTTTTGCTTTTGTCTTTGTTTTTGCTTTTGCTTTTGTTTTTGTCACTTACTCAAATAGTTGAGCTACTTAAGCCTTAATTTGTAATTGGCATCCATCCGCTTTGGCATTTGGCATTTGGCATTTCCGCACCCCTTGCTCTCCTCAAAATTTTCCATTTCCCCATTTTACATTTTCCAATTACCATTTTGCCAAGTATTTTTGGCTTGGCATTTTAAGCGCTTTTCGTTTAGTAACCCCACAAAATTGTTTTGGCATACTTAATTGCAGACGGCATTAATATCAAATTAAGATTTAATTAAGCTCAAGAGCATTTTAAGAGCTAAAGCACCCGGGTAAAATGATTCACAAAATGCTATTAAAGAGTTGCAATTTGGAAACCCTTAAAATATAGTGTAAGTAGTTGGTTATATATGCACACTTGGCGAAACTTGGCTAGAACACCTTGTCTATGCAAAACTTAAGAAAGTACAATAATATTTGAAAGAAAAGCTCGATTTGGTAATTAAAGATTTAAGGAAAGTCAAAGATGAAAAGATGAAAGATATTGAGAGAGTCTGTCTCTAGCAACTAACCTACTAAAAATAGTTTTAATGTTAGACATCTGTAAAGAGTTTATGTTCTAGATCTTCCAAATCGATTTGCATAATTATAACCTCTAGCAAATAATATTGTTGTATATTGATTGGATTTACTCATGCTTACAAAATGTGATTATACTTTTTAAACGGAATACAATTAAAAATTAATTGATACAATAAAAATTTTAAAATATGTAAAGTTTTAGTTTATTTTTTTGCATTTTAAAATATTCTAAAATTTCAATATATGCAGTCATAGTAAATTATGCTAGGCTCTTGCTGATTATTCCAAATAATTATGCATTTTTTATTTAGTTTATTATTTTAACTTTTGTTTTGTTAAATTAATACATTTTAGTGCTTTTTTTTTAATGCAAATTTATTTATTTAATATTTATTAACATATGTATGTGTGCAGGCATGCATATCAATACATAATAATTTATTTGCCAATTCAATCGCTCTTCAAAAATATAATTTACATGCATTTAATTGCTATTTTTTTTAAACATTTCCTTTGTTTTTAGCTGTTTTTTTTAGTTTAAAATTTTTTTATGTACATTTATTGACATTTCCGGCATTTTTATACTCTATAAATAGAGCATAGTTTTGTGGCAAACTTGCAATAGGCCATTGTGTGATACTGTAAGTTGCAAATTAAGGGGCTTCAGTACCTGCTTACAAACGTTCAAGCTATGTTTTCTTTAAATCTTTTTATATTCAAATATTTATGCTAAACTTAGGTTAGGTTAGGGCTGCAGTTGCGACTGACTGACGTCCCAACTCATTTAAGCCAAAAGTAGACACGTTGTGAGTCATTTCACAACTCTTCCCCATTTAAGAGGTCCCCTATATGAGGTGAGAAAGCCACCCGACTGCCTGAATAAACCTTAAAAGGCATTTTGGACTCTGTTCAGAGAGCTGAGATAAATCGTCATAAAAGTGTAACTTTGGAAAACGAAATCTTTTCCTGCCCAGCCCAGGAAAGTGACAGAAAAAGTGTTCCACTGTCTCCAGCTCCTACTCATCGCCACAGCTTCTACAGAAGTCATGGTGGGGAGTGATTTCCCACCAGCCAGTGTCCTGTGATAGCGCGGATGGCAGTTGAGTACTGGGCTCTATTCCGACAGTAGAGTTCTTTAGTTTTTTTACTGCAATATGCCGGCCAAGTTTGCCGCGAGCTTCTGCACGTGTTCGATGTCCGATTTCAGGTTTTGTTTGTACAGAAAGCGAAAAGTTTACAGCTGGCCATGAGTATACCCAGGCCCTCCTTGTCTATTAAGAGAATGCTGGTAGCTCCTTATCCAGCCAAGTCATCCGCAATACAGTTGCCCTCGAAGTCAATATCCTGGGACCTATATGAGGTGAATTAAAAACTGTTCAGCCATCTCATCTAGAGACAAGCGGCAGTTATTTACTGACTTCATGCATGAAGTCATCGAAACTAGGAGCTTTAAGTCCGCTTGGCTGTCCGAGTAGATACATAAGTTCTTATTTCAAACTTGTAGATTTCTTATTGTCATTAAAGCCTCCCGGATTGCAGTGACCTCTGCCTGAAAACAAAGCAGTTCCAACCTTGAAATCCTTAACGTAGACGCCTCCGCCTGTACGGTCGTCTAGCTTGGAACCGTCCGTGTATGCCTTTATCGAGCCCGCTGGGCCTGGTACACATGTATTTTATTCTTCCATGGTTACCCCTTAAGAATCTTTGCATGACCAAAGTCTTGGTCATTCCATTTTTTCGACTCTTATGCGACAAAATAGCAAAGCAACAAAATGTTTGTTGACGAGCATAATGGCCCAACGCTCCACCCGGAGTTAGAGAAACTTATATATAATATATATGATGAAATTTGTATTTTTTTTTGATTTTTTGGTACACAAATAATAGCAATCATTTCGAATAAATTTTATGTTGATTTTAAACTTGAACGCAACAGTTTGCTGGCGCCATCTAACGGCCAAACTAAGCTACAAAATAAATGATGACGAGCACGTAGATAACCATTTTTAGTTTTTTGGCACATATAATATGGTGGGCCTGGCTTTCTATTGTACAGAGCAAAGCTTGTGATTGCTGCCAACCTGTCGACTGCCAGAGCGATCTCTGTCTCAAATGATTGCAAGTTGACACACAGCCCCCTCGTGGCGCCTCCTGGGTAGCTATCTTAGCATCCGCTAAATAGTGAGCTAATGTGTGCAGCGAGTCACCCGGACGTTAAACGGTTGAGCGCAGGGTTTGACACCTGCTTCGTTAAACAACAATCCAATGAAAACCACAACCAAAGCCTCGGATAAAATCCCCCCTTATGTTGACGACCACCGCAAAACGAAAAAGGACAATGATTTGAGGATATGCACCTGAAATCAGCCTGGAGATAAAGCGGAGAATTACATTTGCCAATAGGTGTTACTATGGTCTCAGTAAGCAGATGAGCAGCAGAGACCTCTCTCGAACGACAAAAGTAACACTCTACAAGACGCTCATCTTGCCCGTGCTCTTATACGGCGCAGAAGCATGGGTTGTGTCACGGACAGATGTAGCTGCTCTTGGGATGTTTGAGAGGAAAATTCTACGCAAAATCTTCGGTCCCGTACGTTTTGAGGAAGGCTATCGCATACGGATGAACCACGAGCTGTACGAGCTCTACGACGACATGGATGTTGTCCAGCGTATCACAATACAACGTCTGCGCTGGCTCGGCCATGTTGTACGTATGATGCTCCAGCGAAAAAGGTATTCGAAGCGAAAGCCGACGAAAGAAGACGGAGCGGACGACCACGACTCCGATTGAGAGATCAAGTGGAGGAGAACCTATCCTCCCTTGGTATTTCTAATTGGAGAAGGCGCGCGCAAAGCAGAGGCGCCTGGCGAGAGCTGCTGAGGTCGGCCATAACCCGAGAGCGGGTTGTAATAGCCATACGATGACGATGATGACATATAATATACATTATATTTTAATAATATTTATTTTATGTTGTATTTAAACAAGACAACTTGCTTACGCCATCTAGCGGCTACACAAAGTAATATATAATAAATGTTGACGAGCACGATGACTTTTTTTAAAATGTATTTAACTTGTAAATAATATATTTGTATTTCTGCAAACATAAATGCAACAGCTTGCTTGCGCCATCTAGCGGCCGCATTAAAAAACAAAATAAATGATGACGCGTACAACAACTTAACAGCTTGTTGACAAGACTACTGATATAGAAATCTATAAGATTCGATTTAAGTAACTAAAACAGATAGCTTTAAAGGGTATCTCTATGTCGTATATACTGCATCCCCTGACTGATGATAACAAGTTTTTTTTATGCATTTTGAGTTTGTTTTACATGTCTTTCCTTTTGAACGCAATTGCGACAAATTAATTATTAAAATATATAATATAATACGCAAATATTATATAGAATAAAATCAATTGACACTTTTGCATATGAAAATTTTAATTAGAAATGTCAACAACAACAAATTTATGCGCCCAAATAACAACAACAACAACATTTAATGCTCTTCTATTTGTTGTTATTATTTGTATAATTTCGTTGTTTTTTTTTTATAGGTCAGCATAATGACATATAATACGCCATATTGCGCAAATTTGCATATATTGTTATATATATATATACCTATATATATGTATGTATGTATAAAATAATATTAATATGATGGCTTTCATTTGCCGCATTGTTGTTTACTTTTTACACCTATATACAACACTGGGCCATAATTGAAACTGTCAACAGATTTTCACATTTGGGTTAAATGAAATTTAATAGCCAATTTGTGCTTAAGCAAAAAATACCAAGCAGCAAAAAATAAAGTAAATAAATAAAATTTTATGTATTTTATTACAATTTCTTGGGCAACTTTTTAAGCATCTTTGCCCCTTTTTTTTCTTTTGGCTCGTGCTTTGGTTTACAATTTCCGCGACCTTGTTTATAGGGCTCCCGTTATGGTTCTGTTTCTGGTCTGGTTTGAATCTTTCAACGTCGACAGACATAAAATTTTTCAAGTTAATATAACGACGACATTTTCATGGCTTTATGTTTACATGGGCCTGAAATTTGTGTTTACATTTACCCAAGTTCAATATCCGCTGCGGCCGACAGACCGACCGCCCGACCAACTCACCGCACCGCCCGGCCCAGCCCATTGATTGATATCGCCCGACCGACCGCCCTACAACCAAAAACCAGATACAAATTTCCGTTCGTTTCGGTGGAGACGACGAATGACTCTGCAGTCCCGTTCCAAAGACCCCCCCCACACAGACCCCACAACAAAACGTTTAATTATCCATTGAGCTAAAGTACTTAAAGCTTTCTCAATAAGAACCAAGCAACAAAGAGGCTACGGCTACATTGGCGGCGGCATTCACTTTTGTTTAGCTTTAAATACACTACAATGTGTTGGGTATATGGAAATTGTGAAGACTTTTGTAACAAAGAGCGGAGAGTGTATTAGAAATCTCAGTTGCTTATTTGAGGTCTGAGGCGCAAACATTTTGTAAGAGCAAAGGGCGTAAAGAAAGAGAGCAAGAGAGCGCCGCGGCAGACTTGAGCTACCTTATAATATATACCCCAACAAAGTCATATACTATATTTGGAGTTCCATAACTCAAGAACAGATCGTCCAATTTATTTGCACATTTTTGGTATTAGTACTGCTTGGCCATAGCATTCAAATTCGAAATTTCACAAAAATTAAATTTAAAATTCGCTTTATATTTCCTTTTTTAGCATTTCGTTCATATCTTTCTTTCCAAATAAGAAAACAATTTATTGTGAACTATTTTATTATGTATTGCTTGGCCATCTCATTTTTTGTTGCAAAAAAGAAAATTTAGAATTACAAAAAATTCAATTTAAAATTCACCTTAAATTTCTCATCCGATTAGCTTCTAATGAGATTTTTAGCTTTGCGTTGATTTCTTTCGTACTGGTCCAAAATAAATTCTCAAAGAAAACAAAATTGAATAACCCGAGAACGGCGCACCGAAACCGTGTCGCTAACTGATGCAGCTGCCTTGGGAGTTTTCGAGAGGAAAATACTGCGCAAGATCTTTGGTCCTATTCGAGTTGGCGATGACTACCGCATCCGCACCAACCAGGAGCTGTATGAGCACTTCATCGACATGGACGTTGCTCAGCGTATTAACATCCAGCGGCTTCGCTGGCTCGGACATGTCGTAAGGATGGACGAGGACGCTCCAGCTAAACATGTGTTCGATGCGGTAGTCAGCGGCCGTCGGCAGAGAGGACGACCGTGTCTGCGTTGGAAAGACCAAGTGGAAGGGCCCTGTCTTCACTCGGTGTGGCCAACTGGAGAAGGCACGCGCAATGCAGAGGCGCCTGGAGAGACGTTTTAAGGCAGGCCGTAACCCGGTAATCGGGTTGTTATGGCCACATGAGAAGAAGAAGAGAACGGCGCATTCGATTTGATTGTGAATTTTCTTATAATCTATTGCTTGGCCATCTCATCCTGCTTGCACAAAAAAAAAATCAGAATTTAAAAAAAAAAATTTAATTCGGCTTAAATTTCTAATCCGTATACCAATTTATGAGATTTTTAGCTTTTCCTTGATTTCTTTCGAAATTCTGCAATAAGGACACAAAATTAAAACACTCGAGAATAGAGCGTCCGATTTATTATGAATTTCTTATAATCTATAGCTTGGCTACCTCATTCCGCTTGCGAAAAAAAATACGAATTTCCAAAAATGTAATTTAAAATTCGCCTTAAATTTCTAACTGCTTATGAGATTTCAATTCTCTTTTTGTGAAATTAAATTCTTTTTATTGTATTTTTTCGTTTTTTCTTATCTTCTGAGCTATTCATGTAAATGGTGACGTCAGAGCTCATATAAGGCTACATGAAATATGCTCAGAGTGACCTTAAAAGTCAATATAGACATGTCCGTCTGACACTCCCTTAAGGATATTCGCGTATTTTTAAGTTTTTAGTGCATAACAAACCCGTAACTTAATTAAATCTAGAAAAACAAGTGAGATTAAAATACTTAAGGAATCTGGCTTGCCTTAGCTAGCAGTGGGCAGAACCCCTTGGTGTTCCTATGTATATTTTTTCCTATAAAAAACTGTAACTAAATGCGTGGATATTTATTAATGGAAAATTGTATGTAGAAAAAAAAGTAAGCAACTGTCGAAAAAAAATTTTTTTTATAAACGATTTTTAAGTCTTTTTATAAATGCTCCATTTTAATATATTGCAAAAACTAATAATACTTTCGACGGTGAAAAACAAACTGATTTACAAAGTTCCTGGCATTTTAGACTACTAATAAATAAATACTATTAAAAAAGAGCTTATAAGAAATATAAAATAGTAAAAATACTTAAATGTTATAAAAACAAATAATTTTGTATGCACTAATCTATTAAGTATGAGAATCAACGAGAACAGTAGGCAAGTATTAGAGCACTTTTACGAGGGCAGCTTGAAAAGTGTGTGACTTTTTGAAATTGTTTGTCATGTTTTAGAGCTCATTCTCTACTTTTACATGGATTCTGTAACTTTTTTAAGCGTATTTTCTGGAAACGTGTCTCCGCATACAAACAGAATTGGGTTTATTTTGAAAAAATACGCGTTTCGAAATTCATTTTAGGCCCATAGTTTCTTGAGCAAAGTTGCCTAAAATGACCGATCACTGAGAACCCCACAAATCCAGGCATTATTCAAATTGAGAGACGATGAACAATATATTTTCGAGCTTGACAGTTTTGGTATCCTATAGAAAGGTGTATCTATAATATACAATAGCTTTATTCAGAATTTTTCCAATTAAAGTAAGTCAGCAAGATCAAGCTGAAAGAAGAATATTCCTATCGACTAGGCGCAGTGCAAATAAATAAGTTTTTCTCGCTAGGCTAGGGCTACAGTGTTATCTTTGTTTTTCTTAGAACTCGTTTTCTACTTTGCAGAGTATCCATACTTCGTAGCAACCAAGTCCTTTTCCGTCTTCTGTCTTTTACATTGTTGTTATGTTCTTGCTGCGCCAAGCTCTCTTATTTGTGTTTATCAAAGTGCGGATGGATACCCTGCGGTCTCACCAATACCAACACACATATTATGTACACAAAGTTACATATAAATATATACAAGTAACTTATATATAGACTGAGGACTGACGACTGAGGACTATAGACTGACTCCCCAGATATAGAGTTGCTCCCATACTCTGGTTTTTCCACTTTTCAACTTTTGATTGAGGTTGCGTGGCTTTCAATTAGAGCTCATTAATGTCCTCCATTGTTTATAATTGGCACATATGTATGTATGTATATATAGCAAAGTATATAAAGGCAGCGGATGCTTTGCCTTTGGCTTTGGCTTGGCCTCTTCCATCCACATCCAATCATCCATCGTGTGGATTGTTCATTGAAATTGGCTTTTAAGCAAAAAGTGTAAACAAATGCATAAACCCCTTAAGTCAATGGGCGCTCCAGAAGTGACTGAAAGTGGTAAACTGAACTCGGACTCACTGGACTCATTGGGTACTGACTGGAGTCGTACACTGGACAGATATATCTGCGCTGTCGTGGACTTGCTCCGTGTGGCATATTTTGCATTTAATTTACGCCTCGAGACAAGCTGTAAATACATAATTTATAACTGAGGCCAGCTATTAGCCTTTTTGCCCTCTATATGCATGTGTATGTATTTACATATATATGTAACTGAGCGTGTGTGTGTGCTTATGTGCAACGGCTGTATTTTATCTAACTGCCATTTAAATGACACGGCTACTATATATCTGTGTTTATGTCTGTGTTCGGTTTGGTTCGCAGTGCAGTTTGCACTTAAAATATTACGCATACGCCGTGGTGTATACGCCAAGTATATTTTATGTCCTGCAGCAAAGGGACGAAGCGTACCAAGTCCAAATGACTGCAGGGCCATCCATGCCATCTTGCCATCAAACTCTATATGGTAATCAATGAAATGCATTTTGCAATGCCATCCATATAAGCAAGGTGCGGCCAAAGTAAAGTTCAAAGTTGCTTCGTAATATATGCAGCATATAGGGTGACTTTTTAAGCGCTGGATTTTAGAATATTATAAAAACGTAAGCAAAAACATGCAACAAAAATTAGAATATTATTAGACTCAATTTATAAAAGATTTAAAAAAAAATTAAGAAAAATATTTTATAAAAAATTGAGAAACAATTTTATACAAAATTGAGATAAAATTTTATAACATTTTGCGAATAAAAAGGAAGATTTGAGAAAAAACAAGAAAAAATTATATTAAAAATTGAGAACAAATTGTATACAAATTTAAGATAAACCTTGTAGAAAATTTTTAAAATTTTGCGAATAAATTAAGAAAAAAATTGAGAAATCTTTTTATACAAAATTGAGAAAAATATTTATAAAAAATTGGAAAGAAATGTATAAAAGATTGATGAAAAATTGTACAAAATTTTGAGAATAAATCTAAGAAATTTTTACACAAATTTGATTACAAATTGAAAAAAATAAAAAATTGAGAAAAACTTTACAAATAAAATATAGAAAATTGAGAAAAATATAAAAAAATTTTATTTGAGCAAAATGCTGAAAGAAGTTAAAGATATTTTTATTTGACAGAAGTTTTAGATATGTATGTACTTACAAAATAAGTCATCATGTCAATATGCTGAAGCTGTCACTTACCTAAAAAGACAAAAATATGCAATAAATTAATATGAGTTTTTTAAACAGATTAAATTTACTACCTAAAAACGTGGCAAATATATTTTTTATTATTTTGTAATACATATTTTATAATATTACAAAAAAACTTATTTTATTTTATAATAAACCAGAACTGGCCAGTAATATACAAACTGCAAAAAAAAAAAATACCCTTTATGATGTAAATAATTTATATACAGCATATAGATACATTATTTAAACATCTGGAAATTTTGGTGGCTTAAATATATCGCATATATTTTATTTACTTATTTTTTTTTTTTGTGGTTAAGATTGTAAAATAATTGTCAATCATTTTTATCGCCAGCAGTCATTTAAATAAATTATATATATTATATATGTTAATTATATTTGATATCTTTTTTGATTGACAATTAAGTATTATCACGCTTAAGAATTTAAATAGTCATCAATAATTTGTAAGTAAAGCATTTTTAAAATAAAATATTTCTAGTGTGCTCTAAGATAATAGTATCAAATATAAATTTATTATCTTATCTGTTGATTTTTTTATGTTAACTAAAAAAATACGTAAGTAAATAGACGGTTAGACAAGAGGGGCGATATATTTTGATATTCTAAATTGATATTAAAAATCTACTGTTGAGTTTTTATGTTATTTAAAATAATGAGATAAGATGACTGAAAAATATTAGTAGCAATCGTAAAAATACTTATGTAAAGAGTCTTCCATACAATAGTAGGCATATTTCAGGGAAATTAAAACTATTAATATATACTACCTTTTATTGCCAAACTTTTGAATTTTTATGTAACATAAGAGATTAGAAGAAAATTATTATTTAAAAAGAATGGTTTAATAGTCTAGTAATATTAATATATTTTTTAATACTAAATATTTTTCATAATCATCTTTTGATGTATAAAAATCAAACTTTTAGATTTTTAGTTTACTAAGAATATCAGATAAGACTGAAAAAAAAAATATATATTTTTTTTTTTGTTATACGGAACAAATCTTCTGGACAAAAGTAGGAAAGTTTTTTGGAAATAAAACTATTAATAAATTTATATTATTTTTGAGCCCTAAAAATCCATTTAAGATAAGATATAAGATAACAAGATTAAAAAAAAATGTTTAGAATGGTTAGTAAGTTGGTGTTCAAAATAGCAATTCTTTTTGACAATAATAGTAAATATTTTTTATAATCGTCTTTTGAGATCTATAAATTATTTTTATTCTTTGTTTTTTTATGTAACTTAGGCAACGAGATAAACAGACTAAAAATAAAATATTAAGAACGATTTAGTAAACATACAAATATCAATTCTTCTAGACAAGAGTAAGAATATATTTTTACAAAATCTTCATAAATCTTTCTTTTGAGGTTTACAAATTTAATTGTCCTATTAATTTTCAATTTATTAAGGATATGAGATAAAAAGACTGAAAAAATTATTTTGCTTACAAATTCTTACGTAACGAGTCTTTCAGACAAGAGCAGGGATATTTTAGAGTTTTAAAATTTTTATAAATCTTTTTTCTTTTGAGGTCTCTGAATGTATTTGCCTTTTTTTATCTTAGTTAGGATTTACTATTAGAAGAGTAAAAGAGATATACTAAAAATACCTTAATATCCAAAAAAGTACGTAAGTTACAATTCTTCTAGACAATAGTAGATATATTTTTTGGTATTTACAATAGATTTTCCACAAATCTTTTATCCTTTTATGTCACAAAATCTATTTGCCAAAATTTTAAATTTTTGCTTATGAGATGAGAAGAAAAAAATTGTTCTAATGGCTTTTTTTCCGAAAAAGAGTTCCTCACAAAGAGGTGGGGCTCTGCGACCAAAAGGTCTTTTGTACCATAACCCCTATATTAAAGACTTTCCGCATGAATTGCAATAAGTCTTTTGTTGATATTGACCTAAGATGGAAGAGACTAATCCGTTCCTTTCCCATGTGACAGGCTCTGTCCACACCAGCGCTGGGTAGTCACTGAGAATATGTCTGGTGGTTTCATCGTCTTCTAGACAGAGTCTGCACTCTGAAGAGTCCGATAGGACAATTTTCTGCAGATGGTATCTAGCAGATAGGTAAGCTACCAGGAGTTTTAAGTCCTCTCTGCCAAGACCTTTTGTTTTGATACTATCCAAAGGCTGGACAAGCGCTTTTGCTTGACGAAGCCCCGATAATGAGAACCAGTATCTCTTATGTTCTCCTGCAGCCCATTTGTTTATCATTATTTTGATTGTGGACCAACCAATACAACAAATCGGCGCAGGAGATATAGTCTGGGTAGAGGCACCCTGTCGTGCTAGATCGTCAGCGATCGCGTTACCATCCACTCCCGAGTGTCCAGGCACCCAACATAGCACGACTTTGTTCCGGGCGGACAGGGTTTGGAGGTGGGTATGGCATTCTTTAACCATCCTGGAGGAGATGCTCCAGGAAGACAATGCCCTAATAGCAGCTTGGCTATCTTAACTAGAACGGCATAGTAAGCATTAAATGCGTAAGTTACAATTCTTCTAGGTTTAAAATTTTAGATAAAAATAGCTGTATTCTTTTGAGCTCTAAAAATCTATTTGCCAAACTTCTAAACATTTTTTTTGCTTGAGATGAAGAATGAAAAAAATATATATTAAGAATGGTTTAACTATGAAAATGTGCAAGTAACAATTCTTCTAGACGACGGTAGCTATATTTTTTGGTATTTCAAAATTTTCATAAATCTTGCTTGGATGTCTTAAAACGAAGTTGTTTAGCGTTACTTAGAATATGAGATGAGAGGAATGATTAAACAAAAAATTGCGCAACGGCTTGATAATCATCTGAAAGAGTTTCCAGCTAGTTTTTTGTTTAAAGGAAATATATACCTGTTCCAAAGGACTTAAAGTATTTATTGGGAAACTTTCATTTTTGTCTGAGCTGTTTTTTTTTTCTAGGATATTTTATTTTGAAGTATGAAAAGAGTCTTCTTCATCATCTCGCCATCTTTGTTATAGCATTAAAATTAGACAACATGGCGCTGTTTGAGCTATGTACATAGCAAAATTTTTGTTTTATTTTGCCACATTATGTTCAAAACCCACATACAATCATATAAATAATATCATAAATATATCTTTTGTTTGCCAAAAAAATAATATCTGAGTAAATAGTACAAGAGAATTGTTGTCATATAAAATTAGGCAAGTGCATATTCAAGTAACCGTTTATGGAATGTACATAATGGCTTTAACATGATGACAAAGGAACTATTTCGGTTTATTTACCATTTTCATGTTTTATATAATTATTTATTTATATAATATCTTGTTGTTGCTGTTGTTGTTGTTTGTTATCCAATGTCATTTAATAATTATTTATGCATGCCTGCATTCTAACAATTTGTGCAACCATTCAGACATGACAAGTCTTTTGGCCCGATACCGTGGCCGGATCCGGGCTCAGAGCCAGTGTAACAGTTACCAATTTGGCCTGGAGTTGGTTGGTCATGGTCTGAAGCTGGTTTTGGCCAAGTGGTACTAAATCAAATAGTGTGGCCATCAAACATGCAACGAACGAAGCCTAAAGACTTGGCCATAAAGATACAGATACACATACCGAGAGAGAGAGCGCTCTATAGATACATACGTATATAGCTGATTGTAATTGTGTGAGTGTGTGTGTAATGGTATTGTATCTGTGGCATATCGGGCGGGCATGTTAATATTTACTTGCGTTTTACTTGTGTACTCACTGAGCATGGACAAACGATAGGCGTAATAGGAACGATAGGTAGGAACTGTTGTAGGCCGGGCCGATATCTTTGTTCAGTTTTCATGTTGTTTTGTTTGGCTTTTAGTGCCGCCTCAGTTGTTGCCGACAGACAGTTGAAGATACAAACAAAATCACACACACACACAGATACAGATACACACGCACAAATACCTAGGTAAATACAGAGCACTGTAAGTAACATGCTAAGGCGACTGGTGAAAATTTAAGTAGCTGCCGCCTACATGTCGGCTACGTAATGTTAATGAGCCAAACTAAACTCAGTGGCCCAAACTTACTGCTTAACCTTAAGCAAATAGCAAGCGTATCTATATCTGTATCTATGTATCTGTATCTGTATCTTTCAGCCACACTGCATACAAATGCACAACAGCATCTTTGCTTGCATTAGTCCTTAGCAGCAGTAAGCAGCCTGCCTCAGCCTAAGCCTCTGTCCCAGCCTCAGTTTCAGTTATGGCCATCTATTGGTCCTGGTTAAACTTGCTGTTTGTCTTGCTAATTTGACTTGAGTGCCAGGCAATGAAGCCAAAACCCCCAGCCAGGACTCACTATATCCTAGACTAAGCAGCTATTGGTAGCTACTCTGTACAAGCTACAAGTCTGGCAACGCCTGCTAATTGCGTTTTTGCCTTGGCATACCGTAAATATTTGCATTTGTGCCCGATCTGGTCGCCTGCACTTTGGCCAACAATGTTTACGGCCACATAAACGTGGGCAGGCTAAAAACTAAGCCTAAAGCTCAATTAATAAGGGCGCAGAGCAGCTGCGGATTTAAGGCGTAACAGCTGTGTTGGGTCTTTAGAAAATCACATTTTTCTTTTTAGCCAGATTGCTAGACAATTAGGTTAGAAATAATGGCCCGAAGTGGTTTAAAAAAAAAAAATTTCATCCACACGTTGGGCAGACTTTTAAAGCTTTAAACGCTTTTTCGCAAAACCACTTTCAATTTTTATCGGATTTATTTTAATTTTATTCTCTTTAATTTGTTATTATAATGTGTATGAACTTAATATTTAAAAATATTAAGAGAAATTTACAGAATAAATGAAAAATTGGAAATTTAAGTTTGGTGAAAACTTAAAAAAAAACTTTATCCCATTGGATTCAATTTTCTAATATAATTTTCAAGTGATTCCAGTTTGTCTAGCTAAGAGTTCATCCGTTGGGAAATTACATGGAAAAATTTTAAGATCCAGTTTTTTTGTTGCGTCTAATCCCAATAGATTTTACTTTTCCTGGAAGATGTAATGTAAATGTTACAGATGAAAAACTATATGGAATAAAATTTAAAAAGTGAGTCAATGTCTAACAAATTTTTGCAGCCCATTATCTCAAGAAAGTCTTCTGCTATATGACTTAATCAAATTGATTAGAATTTGCATTCATTTCAATAAGTCATATGGCAGAAGACTTTCTTGAGATGATGGGATGCAAAAATTTGTTAAATCAATTAAGCAAAACTTTCTTTAAGTTCTTTATTAATTCAAAAAAGCTTTTTGCTTTATTATTTATGATCATCTTCTTGCATTTTAAGAGATTGGAAGGACTTTCTTCAGATGATGGGCTTAAAAACCCATTTAGCAAAGCTTTCATCAATTCCTTGAATTCTTTAAGAGTCGAGAGATTTACTTCAGAAGATAAGCTGCAATTTAATACATCTTTGGGGGCAGTGTAAAATGTTACCTAAGATCGATCCAGCAGAACCTTCACCAACATCTTCATAAATCAATGAATGCGTTTACAGTTATTGATCATAAGCATCTTCTAAAATTAATTAAGATTCAAAGAGCATGCTTGAGTTGATAACCTACAATTCAAAATATTTTAACAAGTAGGGCCTTAAAACGAATCAAGCAAAGCCTTCATCAACCTCTTCGTAAATCAAGGCAGACGTCTTGTTTAATTGTTTATTATTATCTTCTTGAATTCTTAGAGATTTGAAGGAATTTCTTGAGTTGATGGGCTACAATTCAAAAAACTTCACGAGTAGTGTTAAAATTGATCCATCGAAACTTTCATTAAATCTCTTTATTTATCAAAAGAGTCGCTTTGCTTTATTATTTATGATCATTTTCTTAAATTCTAAAAGATTATAAGCACATTCTTTAGATGATGGGCTGAAAAGTGTCTTTAAAGAGATGATGGGCTACAAATCTAAAAATCTTTACAAGTAGTGTTAGAATTGATCCAGCAAAACTTACATTAAATCTCTTAGTTAATCAAAAATTTGCTTTGTTTCATTATTTATGATCATCTTCTTGAATTCTAAAAGATTAGAAGCACTTTCTTTAGAAGATGAGCTGAAAAGTGCCTTTAAAGCGATCTTTCCTCCATACAGTCTAGGCACTAGTAATATTTTTAAAAAATTTTGCTATTTTTCAAATTAATTATACCTAAAAATTAAAAATATGATCTTAAAATTTAAGCGGTTTTTAAAATATTTTTAGTCTTACTTTTATACTTTCTTCTAAACATTTTGAGGTTGTTTCCATTAGATAATAATAATAACAATAATAATTTTCCCCGACTCGGCTATTTTTGTCAGTCGCCAATAATATCTCTACAGCTGTTCGAGAACATGACTTACAGTCACAGCCGAGAGAGGTGGGAAAAGCGGTGGATTCCCTCTGGCTCGGAGTTTTCTCAGACTCAAGCTAAAGGCGTAATAGAGGGTCCTGCACAGTTTCCTCCCGGGCCCGCAATTTTTCTCTACGGCCCTAATGCGGTTCCAATAATATCGCACACTGGATCTCACCATGACCATTCCCTATAGATCTTATCAACGACTTCTCAGTATCGACTATGCAAAATACCCTTCAACAAATTCCCTTTAGCTATCATAATTTCCCTTCTTATTTAGTATCGACTATGCAAACTATCCTTAAACTTAAACGAATTCCCCTTATCGACCATAATTTCCCTTCTTGTTTAGTATCGCCTATGCAAACTTCCCTTCAACTTTAACAAATTCCCTTTAGCTATCATAATTACCCTTCTTGTTTAGTATCGACTACGCAAGCTTCTCTTCAACTTTATCGAATTTCCTTTAGGTATCCTAATTTCCCTTCTGGATTTGTATCGTCTAAGCAAACTACCCAACAATATTAATGAATTCTCATTAGCTATCATAATTTCCCCTCTTGTTCAAAAATGCACTTTCGCGGCTGCAATTTTTCTCTTATAATGTCCTTTTATCTCCACTTACTTTTTAGCCCGCCCTCGTTGGCACTTATTCTAAGCCTTATTTAATTGCCCCAATTTCCGATTTTCAACTGCCAAAGCTAAATGCCCCAATTGTCTGGCCCATACATTATGCCCAACTAATGTAGCCAACAATGTAAAATCAGTCGAAATGTTTAAATACTTAACAAAGCGTTTTGGGCCAATAAACAAATCGTTGCAAGATTCCTTTTCAATAGGGTTCCTGTTAAGTAAACAAAATGGAGAGGCTTATTAGCACTACACTCTATTAGACAACGGCCTTCATCCCACTTACATGGTTGCATTTTGACTTGCCTCTGTTCGGAATTGCATTCAAATTCTACCAAGTTTTTCGATCTAATTGCCTTCAAATAGCCTTCTGATAAGGTATTTCGTGCTAAGAGCTTTTCTATTCCCATTGTATGGTATGTTAAAAAGCTGAATTATTTTCACTTTTATTGTTTGTAAATCGAATTTATGGCCAGAAAAATGCTGGTGCAGCTGACAGCTTTGATAACCTAATATCTGCCAATATTTTGTGCTTTCGGCAAATATTTTTAAAAGTGTTGTAAATATAAAATGGAAATGAGAATTTAAGTTTTTTTGTTTTAACAAAAGGCATACCAATTAGAAGCTCTTAAAAAGTCAATACGAAAAGCGAATATTAGTTTTGAAAATGTTTTTAATTAACTCATAACTGATAGCTTAAGATTTTACGCATAACAAAAAAACACGAGCTAGAGATGATAATAATCAAACAAAGCTAGAACAATGAAGCTGCTGAAACGCGTGATAAACAGAAAAGGCGTCTTATCTAAGAAGGAAACGCTTGAAAATGAAACACGCGATTTGAGAAAGCGTTTTAGCATAGAGGGAAACATTTTAAATTAAAACAAGAGACTTGTTAGAACGTCTTAGCTTAGAGGAAAACATTTGGAAACGAAACAGTCAACTTACAAATGTGAAAAGTATAACAGGCGTCTTGTCTCTAAAAGAAACACTTGAGAACTAAACATACGTCTGGGAAATGAAGAAAACGCTTTATTTTATGACTTGGACAAAGTGAAACCTTCAAAAGATTTGATGAATCGGTATTTCAAAATTTCAGAATGAAACAGCGAGCTAAAGGGTTGTATTTAAGGTTATATCGCTTAAAATACTAAAACAATAATATAAAAGTGACAAACTTTTAAGTTCCAAACCCAAAAGCATCAGATATGTAAACTGGCGTCATTTTTCCAGTTAGCTTAAGGTCAAATTATGACATATGACAGTTGTTGCCATGATATATTTATAACTATGGCGTCAATTTGAAAAGTCGATATATATATTTTTAAATCTGGCGAAATTTTTACAATTATAGTTAAGTGTCAAAGTATGACATATGACAGTTGCTGCCATTTAGGGATATATTTTTAAATAAAGCGTCAATTTAAGTGAGGAATGAAATATGACAGATGCAGCCATTACTATAGTAGTATATTTTTATATATGGCGAAATTTTGTAATGTTTTACTTTAAGGTCACAGTTTGTCGTATAATGATATATTTTGAAATATGTGGTTAATCATAGTAAGGAGTAACATATGACAGATGCTGTCATAACTGGAATGATGTATTTTTAAATATGGCGTAATTGTTGCATTTTTTGCTTAATGTCAAAGTATGACATATGACAACTGTTGCCATTTAATGATGTAATTATAAATATGTCGTCAATTTTAGTAAGGTATGGCATGTGACCGACGTTGTCATAGCTACAGTGATATATTTTTAAATATGGCGTAATTTTCGTGTTTTTGTCAAAGTGTGACATATGACAGTTGTTGCCATTATATAATATACTTTTGAATATGGCGTCAATTTCGTAAAGAATAACTCATGAAATATGTCATAGCTACAGAGTATATTTTAAATATAGCCGATTTTTTGCGTTGTCAGTTTAACGTCAAAGTGTGGCACATGACAGTTGCTGCCATAGAATGACATATTTTAAATATTGCATAATTTCTACTTAATGATTGCATATGACAATTGTTGTAATAACTAAAATCATTTTGGCATTTTTCTGATAGTTTGGCGCTTAGCAAAAAATTTGTAAAAGTTGATAAATGACGGGTATTGTCATATAGTGACACATTGATGACACGCGTTGTCATTTTTCAACATCTACATGAGTATGCCAATTTGAAGTCCATCAGCCCAAGTTTGTTTTTTCAACTTCAAATGACTATATCTCATAAATAAGGGTCCTAGAGCAAAAAGAAACGTTATAAATTTTTATTATGACAAGATTGTTTGCTACTTTGTCACATTTCATGCCGCACACATAAAATGTATCTTTCTAATAATCAAAATAAAAGAATATAAGTAAAAAAAATAAAATAAATAAAGAGTAAAACTTTCGAATTAAGTATCTACTATGGTAAAAGTATCAATTTGGCAACATAACATATGTCAAATATGTCATGTACTATGGTAGATATAATAATTTTAGATGACAACCAAAAACATGGTGCTCATATTTGATATGCTAAAGAGCGATTCAGAACAATTTCAATTACTTTAACAAGATAAGAGCGCAAAGTTGGCAAAATCTTGACAAATATTATCATATTGCGGCATATTTTTAAATAATTTTCGATGACTCAAAAGACAATCTGAAAACCTTTTTATTTATATATAAAATATGACAATAATTGTATGATAGCTTGAATATATGTCAAATATGTCTTCTGCTAGAGGCTGTAATTATTTAAGATGACGCCCACAGAGCAAATCAGAACAATTTTAATTATTTAAACAAAATCAGTTAAATTTAGAGCAAAATAATAGAAAAAGTCCAAACCTTAAGTTTGGGCCAGACAGTGTCATACGCTTCTCGAATGTATTCCGAAAATGTATTCCGGCATATTCTTTCTAAGAACTTTCCAATTGAAACATTTTTTATTGGTGCAAGACGGTGTTTATTTACTGCTGCGGAACTGGGAGTGAGACGAACTAAAATGAAATCATGATCACTACATATCGGATTAAATTTTTAGTCTGAACTTAGCGCGAAAATAAGTCGAATTCGTGATCCCTTTAACTCTGTAAAATTGTATCGTCTTCAGGAAAACCAGCTTAGACCGATCAAAAAATTGCATTAGTTGTTAGTATAACTAGTTAAGAATATTTGGTCAAAACTTGAAAGCAAAATTTGCATTATTCCCATTGCTATGAAGACTTAAGTGCCCGCACGTCAGTCCGGAATCGAAGACTTTTTTCCAACTTGTGGGCATTCTAACTTGAAAAGTTATTGACCAATCGTTCTGAAATTTGGTGTGAGCATTCTTTATTTAATTCTAGATGAACCTAATTCTTGTATTATATGATTATTAAAAATATGTTTTTTTATGCAAAAAAGGTGAACAATTTTTTAACATTGTCTTGAAACATCTCAAAAAAATTCAATTTGCAATTATTTTTACACAATCAGGTTCATATTCTTAGGAAATGTGTTGCTAACGAAAAAAAAAATGATGATTACAGATGAAAATTGCTACCACAGGAATGCCCACCAGCAAAATACTCCGATGGCAATCGTCCATGGTCAGCACGATCTATCGACACTATTTCCGGCGGAACTTACGTGAAAATATTCTTAAGGCTACTTCAAAACATGAATAAAATACTCCTAACTTTAAAAAATTATATTAATTCATTCCCTATGTAAAAAATTCATGAAAAACAACCAACTCTCGGCCTTCTAAGCTGATCTCCCCACTTTTCTTTCATAATTCAACAAACTTCATCTTCTAAGGAAATATGCGCAGGTGGTAAAGTTTCGTATCTCTAGATCTTATAGACTTGGAAATCTAGAAGTTCAAGTTTATTATAAGCATTTTGGTACAACTGACTTGGGTTCTGCCACGCCTCCTTTTGTCCGTTATATAAAAATCTAGTATAAGCTTTGTACCGATATGTAAGTAGAGTGAAAAAAATGTTGCAAGATCTCGTGAGGAACCTATTATTAAAAAAAAATCTAGTTCCTATATTTTCAGATTTCAAACCAGGAAACCAACTATGACTACGACTATTAAATCATTCCAAGCTGACAAAAAGTATATATGTGTATTATAGACTCTGAAGAAAAAATTTAAATTTTATTTCGAAACTGCCTAATTTGACATTTAGTATTCTATATGACCAGACTTTGTACAAAAAAAGATCTTTTTATAAAATTTTTTTAAGTTATGAGCTGTTTTCAAAAGGCATAATCGGCTGCAACTTTTTGAGAGCACTCCATTTAGCTGGTCGGTTAATGACGTCACTGTATCAAAACGGTAGGGTACAGTCTGACTTAGCTATAAATATGCTACAAAAACTTTTGGTTTTAGAGTATCCCAGATATTTCGTTTTTATTTCGCCCAGAACAAGACCTCTTGAGCATAGATATTCGTATAAATGCAAATCGACGTTACCTTTCAATATGCTAACCATCAGTTTCAAACTCTTTAGAATTTTCCAAGAGCATTTACATTTAGTTTTAAAAGCATATGTAGTCCATTATAGATGCTGCAGCTATATACATGTATATATGTACATAGTAAATAGAGCCAGACTTTTGCCAAATTTCCTTTTACACTTTGTTGCCTACTGTACCTAGGTACAGTTGGCTGTCCAGTTGCAGACATTATTTCACCTACTTAAGCCGGAAAATTGCACCAAAGCTAGCGAAAGTTAAGCAGAAAGCAAAAGTTTTTCTCTCACCCACACACACACACACACACACACATGTGTGTGTTTTAGATTGACTTGGTTTTTTCTAGGTTTGGAAACTACGGAAATTACAAATTGCTGTTTACTTTGCATTTTACACGAACAAAAAAAAAGAAATAAAACGAATTTTTCTGGCATTTTCTTAGTTTAAGCTTCAGGCAAAAAGTTTATTTCCAATTCTGACGGACTGACAATGGGCGACAAGCTTCTGGTAATGTCTTCAAAAACTAAGAGGAAACTAAAAAAAAAAATTGTGTTAATTTTAATGAGTTGCACAAAAAAAGAATCAAACAATTCCAGAAAGAACTTTAACGAACGATAAAGAAAGAGAAATGTTTATAAAATTGGGTCAATTACTGTAATCATAACAACTCCTTTTCAACTCATTTTTCTCTCTGTCTCTCGAAGTTTTTTTTTTGCCGCATTGGCAACGCCCCAACCAACTTTAAATGGCTGCCATCTATCTATTCATATGCTTTGATGCATTCTTTCTTTTTTTTTTGGTTTTTGTTTTTTTTTTGTAACTGTTGTTTTAGCAGCTTTAGCTTATGCACCGTTATTGCATGCCAATAGTTCATAGTTCACTTTTCTCTCTCTGTCTCTCTTTCTCTCTCTTGTAATTTGCTGGCACAGTCTCTGCAAAAAGTTTGTGTACAATACAAATATAAATTTTACAACCGCAATTTGAATTGTCATAAATTTTTTAACTTTATGTAATGAAGGGGGTTCACCCTACCCACCCTTATCCACAAACTATTTTGTTATCGTAAAACAATGACAATTTCTAGTTCTTTCAGCTCTTTTTTTTTCGCAAAACTCAAATAAAAAGTGGAAATTATGTTTGAAAACAAAAGCAAACCCAAACAGCCATCATTTACGAGTAGTTTTTGGCAAATGTAATTATTAGTTTTACTTCAATTGCAATGTTTCGACTATTTTTACGTTAGAAATATTGAGTTTAAATTTAAGCTTTATGAGTTTAGGAGTAATGTTTTTTTTTTTATAATACCCCTAAAGGCAGCTTTAAAATAGAGTGCTCCATAAAAGTGCGATTTCCAATAAAAATAAACTATGAAATATTTAAAAAAGTTTTCGCATCGTTAGTTTTTTTTTAGTATTTTTGTAAATCTAGTACAGTCAATATAAATGATTTTTTTCATGAGAACATTTTTTTTTATCGTCGTGCTCATCATCATATTTTATTTTTGCACTCTAAATTGTAGCTGCGTCGGTCTACTTCTACTAATCCTTCAGGATTATTAAAATATGTAAATAACTAATGCTAAAAAAATATTCTGTTTGAATTTGCCGAAACAATAGACAAATATAGCTTAAAACTGTAATACCTGTAAATATTAAAAAAGATTTTAGATATTGTATCTTCACATAATAAAAAATTTTATGTAATAAAAAACAAACTTCGAGTTTTTAAAACCATTTATAAATTTTTGCCGAAAAACTCATATATACTAAAATCTTAAAGTTACATAGATTTTTTTAAGCGATAAAGTAGCAATATTAAAAAATAATCGAAATAAACCCCAATTTCCTAAAGTATAAACAGTTTTTGTTATATTAAAAAGCAATTGACTGATCTTTTTAGAACAAAACATACGAAGTGTGTCCGATATTCTCTCAAACGTCGTCCGTCGCTCAAAAGCTTACATAAATAAAATAAAATAATTCGAATGCCTTCAATTGATTTGAACTTTTCAAATTTGCTTTATTAAAAATTATGCTTAAAATATTTTTGGAATTCATTTTTATTCTGACATCAACAACGTACAGATCTTTTTTTATCAGTGTAGCAAAAAAAATGTCAATACCTAGAGGCTTTACTACGATATTCAGGACTGACTAACCCTTAACTCTATTTTATGGAAAAATAAATAAAAATTATTATAATTTTTTTCCACTGTAAATGCATATTTTACGAAACCAAAAAAATAAGGCTTATAATACGATAATACAAAACTCATTAACTTTTTTTTTAACTCAAATCTTGGTAGTTTTTTGCGACATAATTATTATTTTATTTTTTAATTTCTAAATTAAATTTAAAAAATAATAAAAGCTATTCACCTTTTAAATCGATGTCTTTAAATTTAAGGATTTTTATCCAAGATTTTTACCCATACGATGCGACCAACATCATTTGTGGGAAAAAATAAATTACGATTTAATTTAAAAATATTGTCTACAGTCACTTATCATCAAAATCGAAGAAATCGATTTAAAAAGAGTTTCATTTTATCTATTTACAAGTTTAAATCGAACTTCAAATTGAAGCTTTCGATATTTACATCATTTTAAAATAATCGTCATAGACAAATATTGAAATTTTGAAGAAGAAAAAATTAACGTTTCAATTTAAAAAAATGGCGTACGTAAAGTCGGGCGCGGACGACTTTAGGATACCCTGTACCACTAGCTTGTAATAAAGTCCGATTTCTTCACAAAAAACCAAAAACAGAAGACTTTTTAAGCAAAAATTTTTTTTTGACCGATCGTTCCTATGGGAGCTATATGATATAGTCAACCGATTTCAATAAAATTTGACACAGTGCTTAAATACCTTAAAAAATGCCAAATTTATTTACAAACAAACGAAACACATCGAAATTTGTATAAAAAACGTGATTTTGGACCGATTGGTCCTATGGGAGCTATATGATCTAGTCAACCAATTTGGATTAAATTTAGTACTGTGCTTAGGAACTATAAAATACTCACGAATGTAAAATTTTGTCCCATTATCTTAACAAACAAACGAAACACAACAAATTTTGTTAAAATATCGATTTTTTGGAAGATCGGACCTATGGGAGCTATATGATATAGTCAACCGATTTCGATCAAATTTGGTACAGTGCTTTGGAACCATAAAATACTTTCGTAACCAAATTTGGTTACGATATCTTCATAAACAAACGAATTATTCATCTAAAACTTTTTGTTTTTTTTCTCGAGATCGTCTGAAACACCTCTGTGGGAGCTACATATATAATTTAGCCCCGATATCAAATAAAAATAAAATAAACTTGTCTCCTATGGAATAATATGGGATCTAATGTGAAAGTCTGGTTACTCTAGCTCTTACCATCTCTGTGATCTAGGCGTTCAAACGGACAGACGGTCGGACGGACGTGAGTATATCGACTTCTCTATTCACCCTGATCATATTTTTGGTAACTTTGGGGTGTCTCCGACGACTCCTTCTATATGTTACATACATTTTCGGCTTGCACAAACTTAATATACTCTTTGTACCATACGGTACAGGGTATAAAAATTGGTTCAAAAATATTCAATTATTTAATATTCAATATTCAGTTTTGAATTGAAAATTGAAAACGAAAAACATTCTTTTTAAAGATGATTCCCTAAGCATCGAATTGCATCTTTAACTTCAAAAATCGCTGGAGGCAGTTTCCAATAACTTATCCAGCTATACCTTTTAAAACATTGTCTAGAGCGTCACTCACACATTTAGAAATCCTGGAAACTAAAGATTTTCTCGATTTTCAAACTATTTTGAAACATTTTTATGAATTTACAAAACAAGGCTTGTCACAGAGAAGTCTTCAGAAATATTTACCATCAATAAGGCGATAAAAAATCGGAATTTAAAAAAAAAAAAAAAGTTTAATTTTAAAATATTGGTTTAATAGAACTTCGCTTACATACTAGGTAAAGTTCATTATATCAATTTAAAAGCATTCTTATTTCATGCATTTTCGACTTTCAATCAATGTTAATTAGATTTATACAATTTTTAAATTATTTCCCACTGTATTCAGTAACAATACTTGGCTTGTAACACAAACCCCTTGAAATATATTCACTTATTAAGACGACGATAATTAATTGAAATTTTAAAAGTAAAAATTAACTCACTTGATTTTTAATCGATCGCATTGATTCCTAATCGCCTTTTTCGATGCTAAGTCAATCTACTCAATTTCAAATCGATCTCTTCGATTTTTTCAATATATTTAAACAACTTTATTCTCGTTTCATCGCTTACTCGAAAAATAATCGATAAGCAATATACAAGTTAAATGCTATATTTTTTTGGCCCTTATATATTTATTACACAAATTTCTTAATTTTTTACTAATGTAAGCTATATCCATAAAATTTAAAAATATTAACAATCGAAAAATTTAGTAATAGTAATAAATAGATACATTTATATTTTAAATCAAATACATAAAGGACTAGCCAAGTTGACATACATCATCACGTTACCCATAATGAATTTCCATGATTTGCATATCTGAATAGCTCGACTTGTCCTGAAACTCTTAATTTCTATTCAGAAGTCCCAGAATTGTTATTCGAGTGCACTTTATTATAGCCAAAGCACATCAATTTCAAATTATTGTTGAAATTTCCTAAATTAAACAATTCCTCAGCTAAGCTATGCACAAACTGCATTTACCAACTGTACCAACCGCAGGCTATTGTCTGTGTGTGCCTGTGTGTGTGCGTTTGTGTATCTGTGTGTGAGTAAATAAATCTATAGATACATGGCATGTATCTTTAAGTGAAGTCTGCAGTCAATTTAGATAAACAATTACGAGCACAATTGCTTCGGCTACTTACTCTACTCTGCCCCACTCGGGCACCCGTGCACTTCATTTTGGTGTTTGTTGGGGCCACCGCCGCCGTCAAGTGAAGTGAACTGAACTGAAGTGGAGTGGAGTGAAGTAAAGTGGCGGCTGCAACAACAACAACAACAGCAACAAAAGACAACTATGCAGCAGTCAGGGGCGCAGGCAGAAAAGATAAAAAGGGGCAACTCTTTAATATTGAAAATCTTACTAAAGTTTGACTGCTGACTGACTGTCTTTTTGTTGCTGGTGACTTGCCACCCCCCTTGTCGCCACCACTGACCCCCAACGGGCACAAACTAAACAATGAAGCTACACTAGCGGTAAACTCATTTTTGTTGTTATTGTTGTTGTTGTAAGTGGCGTGCGCCGCTCTCGGGTTAAAAATCCCAAAAATAGCACAAAAATTTAAGTAGGAAATAAACCAAAAAAAAAAAAAAAAGAAAAGAAAGTAGTTGTAAATTATTACTTTTGTTGCCCGCTGGCAAAGCGCACGAGTTCTTTTATGGAGCGTGTGATCTGACAAACAAAAGCAACAACTACAACAATAACTATATATACAAAATTTAGATATTCTTCTACTTTGGAGGAATTTTAATTGGCTTGTTGCACAAATCCCCATAGAAAGGGAGACGCCGCATTTGCATGCTGGAAAATTGAATGCGTCATCTGTTTAGCTTTCGTATAACTTGCTCATATATCATCCGATCAACAGCGTCATCATCATCTCCCATGATCATCCACAGCAGTTCAACTATTTTTAGGCCGAAATAAAATCTTCAACTAAAGTTTGTCTGCACTCCTCTGGCAGTTGCAAGCGGAAGAGTTGAAAGATTTCCAAATTGTTGTTGCAGCAATGATAGGTCTTATAATTTGGTAGAAATTTAAGCTGTATGTATACGAGCAGATTTTCAAGTTGGAATTGTTTATAAAAAAAATTTAAATGAACTTCTAGATCAGCGTTTATTTTGAATTTAAAACTTTCGTCAAATAAAACGCTTTGAAGATAACGACATATAATTTAAAAAAAAAAAAGAATCTTCTTAGCCATAAGTTCTGCTAAGGCAAGCCAGATTCCTCAAGTATTTAAATATAGCTTCTTTTTCTCGATTTTATTAATTTTATTAAGTTACGGGTTTGTTATGCACTAAAAACTTAAAAATACGCGAATATCCTTAAGGGAGAGTCAGACGGACATGTCTATATTGATATATTTCATGTAGCCTTATATGAGCTCTGACGTCACCAATTAAAATGTAATATTTACATAAATAGCTCGGAAGATAAGGAAAAACGAAAAAATACAATAAAAAGAATTTAATTTCACAAAAAGAGAATTGAAATCTCATTAGTAGGTAGAAATTTAAGGCGAATTTTAAATTACATTTTTGGAAATTCGTATTTTTTTCGCAAGCGGAATGCGATAGCCAAGCTATGGATTATAAGAAATTCACAATAAAATCGGACGCTCTATTCTCGAGTGTTTTAATTTTGTTTCCTTATTGCAGAATTTCTAAAGATATCAAAGAAAAGCTAAAAATCTCATAAATAGGTATTCGGATTAGAAATTTAATCAGAATTTAAAAATTTATTTTTTGAAATTCTGAATTTTTTTTTCGCAAGCAGAATGAGATGGCCAAGCAATAGAATTTAAGAAATTCACAATAAAATCGGAAGCTCTATTGTCGAGTTATTTAATTTTGTTTTCTTTGAGAATTTATTTAAGACCAGTATGAAAGAAATCAACGCAAAGCTAAAAATCTCATAAGTAACTAATCGGATGAGAAATTTAAGGTGAATTTTAAATTGAATTTTTTTAAATTCTGAATTTTCTTTTTTGCAAGAAAAAATAAGATGGCCAAGCAATAGATAATAAAAAAGTTCACAATAAATTGTTTTCTTATTGGAAAGAAAGATATGAACGAAATGCTAAAAAAGGAAATATAAAGCGAATTTTTAATTTAATTTTTGTGAAATTTCGAATTTGAATGCTATGGCCAAGCAGTAGATAATACAAAAAATGTCCAAATAAATTGGACGATCTGGTCTTGAGTTATGGAACTCCAAATATAGTATATGACTTTGTTGGGGTATATTATAAGGTAGCTCAAGTCTGCCGCGGCGCTCTCTTGCTCTCTCTCTTTACTCCCTTTGCTCTTACAAAATGTATGCGCCACAGATCTCAAATAAATAAGTGAGCATTCTAATACGCTCTCCGCTATTTGTTACAAAAGTCTCTTCAATTTCCATATACCCAGCACATTGTAGTGTATTTAAAGCTAAACAAAAAGTGAATGCCGCCTTATTCTTATTCTTCTTATTGAGAAAGCTTTGAGAACTTTAGCTCAATGGATAATTGAACGATTTGCTGAGGGTCCGTGGGGGTCTTTGGAACTGGACTGCAGAGTCATTCGTCGTCTCCACCAAAACGAATTGAAATATTTTCAATATTTTATAATAAACATACCTTTAAGACGACTTTATCTTTAATCATTAACAAAGCTTTGTGCTTACCTGCAAATAAAAGAAATAATTTATTAGAATTGTTTTACAAAAATTTCCAAAGAATATAATTACAAATTTTGTTCAACTCAGGGCCTCACATCGATCATCGTCAAAGTAAGTCAAGGGCGGCTTTATTAAAATTGTAAGCCATTGACCAACACAGTGCCACAGTGTTGCAAAGTTGCAAAGTTGGCAGGAAAAAAAAGCATCAGACCAACTGCTGCAATCAGACCAACAAAAAGCGAGTACAAGAAATTCCGCATATCTGAGTTCACGTACTCTCGACAAGCATAATTAATTACTCATAAGTAATTTTTCTGCCCTAAGGGCGCTCTGGCGTATAAATATTACAGTAGCAACAACAAAACAACGACAACTACAACAACAACGACAACGACAAGAGCGAATGAATGAATGAATGAATGAAATACGAGTACATAGTAGGACTGTGAATGAATCATTGAAACGAATAAACTCATTCGATGCACAGTTGAATAAGTACAAAGCTGCAAAGAGCAAGTAAGAGAAAAGAAATAACATAAACAGAAGTACAGTTTGATATCGTTCAATGCGATTAATTTCATTCCAGGAAAAAAAAAACTATTCATAATATATATATTTATTTCCAATGCAGCAAAAATTATCAATGATTTTCTGAAGAAGAACTTTTTCACTTAATTAGAGTTATTTCTATATTTTTATACATTTCAACTAATATTGTCTTTTCTTTACCAATTTTACTTTGTTGGATGTTTTTAAAAGGTCCAAAAAGTGGGCATAATACGAACTTCACATATTATAGATTTCTTATGTAAAGAAAAATATAAGACCGCTCCATTCGATTTCAAATACATAAGTAAATGCAGACTACTATTATTACTTAATATAAAGTTTTTCTTCAGACAGTGCTTATAAGTCACAACTAGTTTAAGCCGCACTAAATAGTAAGGCTTAGCTGCTTGATTCTCTTTGTTTAAATAACATTTAAATATTTCTATAAAATTTTATTTATAATAAACTCTTTTAATTATATTATTATTTTAATGAAATGGAGCATAAATGAAACGGTTCAAATGTCTGTTATTGAAAAAAATCTATAAACTATAACTTTAAGAAATTTTGTTGGGACAGTTGCTAACTTTTTTTTCTATATATCATTTTCCATTGATAAATATCAAGCATTTAGTTAGTTTTTAATAGAAAAAAAAAAGAAAAATGGACAAAATTTTATCTTTGACTGCATTACAGATTGTCCAAATAAATTTAAATAAAAATCACTCAAAATGCCTTTTTTTTCAAATATATATTTTTTTTTCGATTCGATTTCACCAATACAAATTTGTTAAGTGGTTTAAAACCGATACAAAGCTCATTAAAACTATATTTACTCAAAACATTTTTTAAGAAAAACTAAAAAAATAAATGATATCAGATGCGTAGCCAGAATTAGGTTGTAAAGGGGAGCTCTTCACTACGAAGTGTATATAGTATATCAGAGCTCGTAATAGATTGTCAACCCATTTTTATCAAATTTTGAAGGGGATCCCCACCAGCGGGGATCTGCCACTGAGTTATATATTTAAAGAAGATTACCAATACAAGAACAAAATTAGAAAAAAATTAGAAGATTTCAAGCGTGCATTGCGGAAAACTTTCAGAAAACATAGGAAAAAAATTAAACATAAAATGTTTCTCTTGGAAAAATCTTATTTTAGCATATGTTTTGTAAAACTAGATCTGACTTTAATATAATGAAGCTAAAACAATAGAGGGAAAAGTTGCAGAAATTAAAAGATTAAATAAGAATCTTAAGATTTCTTTAAAAAAATACATAGAAGAAACAAGTAATATAATAATAGAAGCATACGAGTATAAGAAAAGAAATTAGAAACAAATTTTATAAGAATTAGAAGATTTCAAACGTAGTTTACGGAAAATCTTCAGAGACCAAAGGAAAATATGAAAATGTTTCTCTTGAGAAAATCTTTTTTAAGCATAATTTTTGGCTATAACAATAAAACGAAAAAAAAAATTCAAAAAAAATAAGCTAGCTGGCATTTTTTAAGCAAGAAATGTTGCTCCACGACAGACTACTTAAAAAATAAAAATTTGTCCTTTCCAACAAGTGCTTACTGTACAACAATGAAGCCAAAGAAATCGAAGACGCAAAAGGCAAACTGTAGAAATTTGATGCGCGCCTTTCCATGATGCGCGCTCTTCCCATGTGAGTGAGTGTGTGTATATTGTTTGCAGGCACTGTGAATGCAATTTGAAGCACGTGCTGCAGCAGAGGCAGCAGCAACGACGCCGCAGCAGCAGCGACGTCGACCGCGGCACGCTGTGCTGTGCTTCATGGACCGCAGCCAAAAAGTAGAAAAAGAAACAGAAATATATGCAGCAAGAAAATGGCAAAGATGTGACGTAGATGCAGCCAGCGATGGATGCCGAAACAAAGCAGATGACGTGATGGCGATGGCGTTGGAGACGCAGACGTAGTTAGTGTTGCCAGCCGTGCGTGTAAAAACCGTTGCAAGTGTTGCAAAATGCAAACAAACAAGCAAGCAGCGGAGCGGGGCGGAGTAGGGGCGACATAATGCAATATCGCAAAATGAAAATCCAAGTGAAATTCAATTAAAGCAATGAAAACTTATCGATAAAATTAAAGACGCTTCAGATCAGAGAGTTGAGTGAGTCTGAAACTGTTTGGCTGATTGGCAGTTTGGCTAATTAAGCGACGCAAAGAATGGCAACAACAACAAATGGCAAGTCATGCTGCAGCTACCTGGTTGCTAGTAGCCTCTATGGCCCCCTACCTACAACGTCTCCAACCTTGGTCATTACACGTAGTGCTCATTTAAATAAATTAATGATTTTTCGCTTTTTCGTGTACTGCGATTTTCTCCACAGCTCCTACTTTTGATGTCTCTGTCGCACTCTGGCAGCTGATGACTCGCTCCATTTCAGTCTGGCGCTGTTATCGGTTCGATTTTGCACACACACAAGCACAGAAATGTGTCACATAAATGCCAGAAATGCCAGAGCTGTCATGTCGTATATCGTCGTGTGTCATCGTGCCGTGCCGTGGCATGTCTTGTGTCGTGTCGTGTTGGGTCGTGTCACATCGTTCGCCTCATTTAAGACTTCCGCTTGTGTTTTTCCATTAGCGCAAAATACTGGAAATTGGTTATCTTAATCGTTTTCGATGCCGATGCTGTTGCCCCCAAAAATGGGATTCTCTGCACTCTGCTCTGCTCTTTTTTCTTCGTTTTCTTGCTCATGATTAAGGTTTTCTTTTTTTTTGTTTTTGGGTTTCGGGTTCGTTTATAAGATTTGAATACCCAGCCTACATGCGTGGGTGTTCCTTCGCTCTAATAATGCTGTCATCTACACGTAAATAATACATATATTTGTATATACATAAGTTCATGTTTATGTATAGGTTTGCCGCCTATCTATTGATATGGCTTATTGATTTGCATAATAATATTGCATTTTGTTGGGTCTTAAAGCTGATTTAAGTAACAAGTATTAATAGCTATGCGCTGGCGGATTATGCTAAATATTATAAATATATTATTGGATTTTGTTTTTATTTCTTGTAAAAACAAGACCTTGAAAGTCTGGCAACATAATTGGATATCTAATAAGCTTAGACAGAAAAAAGGGCTTGGCAGAAGTGCAATTTATCAAAATTATCAACATTGTCTGACACGGCTCAGTCTGCTCAAAGAACAGAGATGAAGCCAAAAAAATAAACCACTTAATTTTCAAGAGAAATTACACAGCAAAAAATAACTATCTTAAAGGCTTTATGGAAATGATAACGTCGAAGGGATATATTTCATAACTTCAAAAAGCCATAAGAAAACTCAGTTTTTCGGGTATTTAACCTCAAATATCTTAAATCTTGCCCAATTCTGACCCCGAATTTGGATTCTTAGCTTTCTAACAACTGACAAGACCCCGGCATATGTTGACCAGTAAAGTGCTCATGACTTCGAAGGGATATATATATATTTTGTAACTTCGAATAGTCATAACTTTGCGAAAAAATCGTTCTTGATCTCTTGAACTCTTTAACTCTGCAACAAGAGAGACCGACCACACCCGTACATAATCTCAAAAGTAGGAAAAAACGCTGTTTTTACGTACACAGCTTCTAATATCTCAATAGCCCATTTTGGACTCCTTGGCTTTCGAATAACTGACAAGATCCGGTATATGTAGACTTTAAAATGCTAATGACGTCAAAGGGATATATTTTATAACTTCGAATAGGCATAACTTGGCGAAAAAATCGTAATGAATTTCTTGATTCACTCTAGGTTAAGAGTGGTACTAAACTGGAGAGACAGACCACAACAATTGTTTGCTTCTAAAATGATGAAAAAACTGTTTTTGGAGTTCATAACCTCAAAATATCTTAAAATCGTGGCATGATAGGTCAATTCTTATCCCGGATTCGGATTCTACGCAGCAATTTGCCTCGCAAATGAAGCGTAGCTTTCCCACAACTTATATGATCCCGGTATTAATAGGCACGTTTTAAGGGTTAGGAATGGATAGATCTCTTGTTGAAATGTTTAGAATATAGTTCGGAAGCCTTACATAAGGCCAAAGATAAAGAAAACGGAGGGTAAGTGTATGAAAAAATTTGTCTTCTGCAAATTTTCTATATATGTATTTTAAAAGTATATATGTTATTATACCCTGTACCGTATGGTACCAAGGGTATATTAAGTTTGTGCAAGCCGAAAATGTATGTAACATATAGAAGGAGTTGTCGGAGACACCCCAAAGTTACCTAAAATATGATCAGGGTGAATAGAGAAGTCGATATACCCATGTAAGTCTGTCCGTCCGTCCGTGTGAACGCCTAGATCTCAAAGATGGTAAGAGCTAGAGTTACCAAACTTTCACATTAGATCCCATATTATTCCATAGGAGGCAAGTTTATTTTATTTTTTTGATATCGGGTATAAATTATATAGCTCCCATGGGGGTGTTTGAGACGACCTAGACAAAAAAAAAGCGTTTTAGATGAATAATGTTGATTTAGATGTTTATGAAGATATCGTAACCAAATTTGGTATTCTAAAGTTTTTTATAGTTCCCAATCACTGTACTAAATTTGATCGAAATCGGTTGACTATATCATATAGCTCCCATAGGACCGATCGGCCAAAATAACTTTTTTAAAGAAAAATTCGCTATATTTCGTTTTTTAATAAAGATATCCTAACCAGATTTGGCGTTTGGAAATTTTTTCGAGCACTTAAGCAATGTGCCAAATTTGAACAAAATCGGTTGACTATATCATATAGCTCCCATAGGGACCAAAAAATCTTCCAAAAATCGATTTTTTAACAAAATTTGTTGTGTTTCGTTTGTTTGTTAAGATATTGGGACTAAATTTGACATTCGTGAGCATTTTATAGTTCCTAAGCACTGTACTAAATTTGATCCAAATCGGTTGACTAGATCATATAGCTCCCATAGGACCCATCGGTCCAAAAAAACGTTTTCTATACAAAATTCGATTTGTTTCGGTTGTTTGTAAAGATATTTGAAATAAATTTGGCATTCAGATCTTTTTTAAGGTATTTAAGCACTGTGTCAAATTTTATTGAAATCGGTTGACTATATCATATAGCTCCCATAGGAACGATCGGTCAAAAAAAAAATGTTTGCTTAAAAATTCTTCTGTTTTTGGTTTTTTGAGAAGAAATCGGACTTTATTACAAGCTAGTGGTACAGGGTATCCTAAAGTCGTCCGCGCCCGACTTTACGTACGCCATTTTTAAAATTTTTAGTTTCTATGACAACTTTTCGCTAAATTTAAGAGTCTTAAACATACAAATTTTGTTTTGCGCCCTCTGGTGGTTTATTTTTTAACTTCGCTAGCTGGGTCTACTTTTTCTTGCTGTCTTTCCTGTACTTCGGAAATGAGACTTAGTTTCCAAGAACTATTATGACCCCGGTATTCGTAGATCTGTGTTACTGTTGAAAGGTTTAGACATTGTTTAGAAGCCTAACATAAAGCAAAAAACAAGGGAACGGAAGGGAAAAAATTTCTAAAAAAATTTTGGTTAAAGTTTTAAATTTTCATGAAAACTCTTTGCTTAGTTTCAGAGCCACACATAATTTTTGTTATGCGCCCTCTATTCACTAATTTTTTAACTTGGCTAGCGGCGTCATCTTTTTCCTTATAACTTTTATGAAAATACTTTATATATTGATTTACTTATACTCCAACCAAAATTCAGCATATTTAAACAGACTTCAATGCTGAATAATTTAAATATTATATTTTTTTAAAAAATTCAAAGCTGAATGATATAATTTATAATTAAAACAAATTATTTTTTTTTTAACTTATTATAGCAAAATTTAATTATCTTCTTTTTTAAATTTCAGCGTATTTTTACTCCGACTAATTTAAATTTCTTTTTTTGTAAACTGTCTTTTTTGAGCATGACTGCCATAAGTGCTTCCCAGAAATCCAGGCAAAAACATTTTTCCATGGAATTCCAAAGCACTTAATCGTTTATGCTGCAAATTAAGTACACTTTAAACGTTTACGTCAATAATTGTTTAAAAATAAATTTAAATAAACGTCGACAAAACAGAAAAGTTTTTTTTACGCTAAAAGCAAAGCAAAAAATATGCGAAATTGGCAGGCAAAAGACAAAATTAATTAATATCCAAAAAAAATAACAATTATGCTATTTCTGCTTTACAAATATAAAAATACAAATTTTTAATTATTTCTTAAGCCTCGGGCTTATTATTTATTTAAAGTGTCTTTTTTTTATTTTTATTTTTATCAAGAACAAAAATTGTTTAGCGTGTGCCGCTTTTTACATTACTAAATACAGTCAACACCTGTCTAAGACGAACAAAAAAATATTTTTCTAACAAGCTCTTCATATATAGAATAAACAAAGAGTTTAATCTAGAAAAAAAAACTTAATAGATGAAAATTTCAGGAAACGTATGGAAGGTTTAAGTCTTGTTTGATAAATATTTCTATGTGCAACAATATCGCTCGTTAAATCAAGTCTCTAAATTTGATGGCAAAAATGATATTATGCTGAAAGACTTAGATTCCAATAAACGTCTTAAATTCTTTTTTTCTCATGAATTCCTCAACGTTTTTCTACATTTTCTCTTGATTTTTCTACGCATTGCACATGCCAGTGTGGCCACATTTTCGCAATTTCTAACAATAAATTACTTCTACGAATTTTCTACGAATTTATGTATACAGCTCTTTACATAACAATTTCTCTAATATCATTTTTTAAAGCTGTCACTTTTCAGCTACGTTCTATAATTTTTCAACATTTTCTTCACTACTTTCCCACAGCATTGTTGCCAAATTGCACATGCCAGTGTGGCCACATTTTCGTGATTTCTATGCTGTTAACTTTTTAACAGCTGCAAATGAAATCCTTTTAGTATTTACAGCTCCTCTGGCTTTTAACAGCTGCAATCCAGCTTATCAGTCAAACGCCAAATGGCAACGTAAATCTATTATTCCGACAATGTCAGCCCAGCCTGTTGGAACTGGAACTGGAGCAAGCCGAACCACGTAGCCAGCTGGAGGAAGAGTGTATTAAAAGCGCATCAAAAAAGTTTCTTACTGCCAGAGCAGTTTGTGGTTTATTTTTGTTGCTATTTTTTTGTGTTTCTTGTTTTTTTTTTGATTTTGTAGCACATGTAACCCAGTGACATGGAGCAACCGAGACGCCCACTAAAGCGCCCACTTAACCAACGCCCCGAAAGCCCATGCCATACAAAGCGTTGAAAACGAGACGACAAAAGACATCGAAAGCAATTTCACTCAAACTGATGGACGCGGCTGGAGCTGTTGTAGCTGCTGCTTCTGGTGCTACTGATGCTGTCAGTCCTTACGGTCCAATAGTCCACCAGTCCACATCCGTGAGTGCGTCAGTCAGTCAGGCAGTTCTGTACGTCAGCGTCAGCTTCGAAGTCGTCGTCATCGTCATCGTCATGCGTTGACAAACTTTCATGTCACAAAGATTAGCCAACTTGTCAAGTTGGCAACAGTTTTCGGTTTCGGATTCATTTTCGTTTTCTTTTTTTTTGGCTGTTTGTCAGTTAACCCAACCAATCCAGTCAACCAACTCTAGTGGCTGGAAATCGCACCGACCTGTGTGCCCTATGCATGATGATAATAAACCAACAGTAGCACGAGGGCAGGCTAAAAAGTTGTTGACCTTAGGCAGCAATTATTTTTCTATTGCAATTTGTTGTTGGATGATCGTTTAGGGGGCTGCTTGCATTTCTTGCCAACTCTGTGAAACGTAGTGGGGCAGATCTTCAGCAGATGGTCCATAGTAACTGCTGCGAAATGGTACTTGTGGAAATGATTCAGTTCGTGGTGCTGCTTAAGCAGGAGAAGAGGAGAACGTTTCTTGTTCTCTGATATATTATGCTGTATTAAATTTTTATTGACAGTAATACTAGATCCAGAAAATACTTAGGATTCTTCTTAATATCACCTTCTCCCAGTGATTGCTTGTGTTGGATTCATTCATCAACGGAATATTTTGACTTGAACTTAACACCTCCAAATCGATATTGCTTGGTGCTAATAAATCAGAAGAATTAGGTACATCCTGGAGGCATAATTCCGTTGCGGGTTGAATTCATCTCAGAATAGTTCGCATATGTTGCCAATCAGTGAGTGATGAGCTCTTAGATTGATGGTCGATGGCCTCCTCTAACATGAGATCAGACGCCCACCTTGTAGCGATTCGGTTCCCAAAAAGGGAGCTAGGATTTTGTTTGTTGAGTTGCTGTTTGTTTCTATGCTCTTCTTCTGGCTTGCCAGTATGGGTGGCTCTACCAGTAACGAAGCTGCCGCTGAGCCTCTTTACCACGACAAGGTGGCAACCCACAAAGAGATTAGTTTACCAAATACCATGTTCGTAGTCACTTTTGTTGTTAGCCAATGACCCCAAAAGTTGTAAAAACGGGTTGTAAGGCTTTTGCGTGCTCCCGATAATAAGACAGAAGTATAGATACTTCATCTGGAGACGTCTTTGATGCTTCTTGTTCCCTGGTATGTGCCCAATTTTAATTGGCAGTTATGATAGATCCCGAAAATTCGTCGTACTGGCATTAGTTTGCCAAATACTATGTTTGTAATCACTTCCGTTATCAACCAGTGATGAATACCCGCCAAATTTTGAAAAATGGGTTAAAAGTGTCTTGCGGGCTTCAACCCCCAAGGTTGGTCTTCCAAATCCTAGATCCGCTGACCTCTTGTCAACAATTGGGTTATCGCTAACCTCATCTGGTAGACCTTGCTCATATCGAAATATTCGAGAAATACAATTCTCATGAGATCCAAGTCTTAGATAAGGCCTTATTACCTTCAAACTAAACTTATCCAGACCTGTTCTGTACATTTTGCTGTGCCGTACTGTCCTCATCAGTCCAACTATCTTTTTATATAATCATAAAAACATCTCACGATTAAGCAATGTTCGTTTTTTAATTTTTCTGCATGAACACGCAGTTTTCCTAGACTCTAAATATCTTCTTCTTCTTCTTGTATAGCCTGACAAACAAGATGTTGGTTTAGAGCTGTATCGCTCGCCAGTGGGCTGGGTCTTTGGTGTCGCTCACCTGGAAAGTTGTCTGATTGTCACATAGGAGTGACCAGCGACGATTCCCTAGCTGACCGATGCAAGTAGCTCACAACGTCATCTTTACGCTAGGTACTCCCTGGTTAGCCCCTGGATAACCCTTTTCATGGGTGAACTAATATAACGAAGCGTGAGGTAGATATCTAGTACCGTGGAAGGGAGTTGAAGACCCAGTCAACCGTCATTTCCTTTCAAATAATGCGGCTACGAAAGTACAAAAAAAGCCGCAGACCCTAAAAGACAGACATCACACTTCAGCAAAAGATTCGTATTTACTCGTAGTTAGTTTGATGTCCTACGATGATCAGCTGTTTCATCCAGTCCTTTCAACTCCGACACAAGTTGGCCCAGGCAGCATATACTTTAATAGTAAGCAAGTTCCTCATAACATCCACAACTTTTCAGCCTACCCTCTATCAACAGTAAGAGGCTATGAGTGAAGCGTCAGATTTGTTGCTGCCACTTGCGATTGACAATCGAGAAACACACACACACACTCGCACTTGGCTACTCACGCACACAAATAAATAAATCAATGTGACACAAAGTACAGACAGTCAAAAATTGCGAAGTGAATAAGCCAAACAAAAGCCCAAATAATCAACTTACTACTAAGCGTTTTTCTTCCCAAAACTTTAATGCATGCCACACATGGCGTATACGCAATGCGGCTTATGACAAGTAGCTATGCATTACTTTTGCTTTCGTTCAATCTGTCCGTCCGTCTGTCTATCTGTCTGTCTGTTTATCTGTCTGTCCCTTTGCCTATTTCTACGTCTCTTTGTGCCACTCTGTACATCGCTTTGATTGTCTTTGCTGCCACATAAAACTATGTCGCTTTGATGTCAGCGCTACTCTCGTTATATTACTTGCAGCTTATGAAGTCATCATCAGCTGGCCTAGTTGCTTTTGATGGGGGGGTTTGGTTACCTAAGTTGGCTCTTAAGCAGCTGGCAAGCAAGCCAATAACTTGGCCAACGTACTCATATTTGTATTTAAGCAGCTGGTAATGGAATAGTTGAGCTTAAGACATAAATTGCTGACTAGAAGATACACTGCCAAGCCGTCAGTCGGAAACATGTCAAGCAAATCAATTGCAAGTGCTTTTGGCCCCAAACTTACTATATTGGCTTAAGTTTGCAAAACTCTCTTATTTCATTTGTATCCAAAGTATCTTTGGTTTGGTTAAGTACTTTACTTTCAGCAACAATTTCATAGCAATTTTTGTTACAACATTTTCGTCGTATTTATTGCTTTTCTTCGGAACCCTCTTCAGGGGTTTGGGAGCAATAAAACTTACTTGTCTATACTTTTTGCACATTTCGCTACACATTCATTGATTCAACGCCCACAGATGACATTAAGCCTTTTTGATGGCTACGTCGTAATGCAAGAGGAGTCTAGGAGGAGTCTGACATGTACTGAGCTGAACTTTTTACCGACCTAATAATTATGAGGGTAGTTTGAGAAGTTGCTTTCATTCGGAAGCCTCGCGAAAAGGTTGTTCATGTGCAAAGATTAATGTTCCTGCTCAACAGAGCTGTGGCCTACTCGCTAGTTCACGAGGCTTTAATATAACTCTTCGAATTCTAGAAGAGATACTAGCCCATCCAGCCTTTACTTAGTAATGGCAAAAGTAAACTCAAATAAGATTATAGTCATAAACAGCAAATATGAAGCAATATGGGATACATATAAACAAAAATCACACAAATGTTGTAGTTCGTCGAACTGACGACGCCTATTTTCACAGCATTTTCAACACGTTCAAGTTTTTTCATCTGCGCGAATTTTTAGTGCAAACAAAAGTACAGCTGAGTAGGCAAGAGTTCACAAAAACTGCGTCGTCGAAACGACGAACCTCAACATTTTGCTCAAATTATCGCTGCTGACTTACTAGCCTGCCCTCGTTGTCGCCAAACGCAAGTGCTACAATGCTGCTGAGTGGCAGTTGCACGCACCAAGTAGAGCGACATATTTCATTGATGGATTAATAGCACCAAAATGGCTAAGGAAATGTATGGGCGTCATGCTCGTCCTATGCCTTTAACTTAAGGCTTTGCCTTCGTCATCCTTAGTCCTTATATGTTGGTTGGTGTAACAAAAACCTAAACTTTCAATTTCATTGGGCGTGTTGATATGTCACTGGGTTCTGGGGCGGGGCGGTCTGGGTGACTGCTTTTGGATTGTTTTGGATGAGCGTGTCATAGGTCTGTCTTTGAGCCGACGTTTCCGACGTCTCCAATGCGTGCCCGTGCACTTTATCAACCGCTATTTGGTCTCGCTGCCTGCGCAACGATCAACCTTTTTGTTGTTGTTCTTGCTGTAAGCCTCTTCATCATTTTTATGACGCTCATGTGACAGTCATTTGTATTAATGTGCCACACACAGATACTCCGACACACACACACATACTCACTGCCAACAATTTGAAGCCCTACAAAAAAAAAAAAACGCACCAAGCTAAATCAAACCTCATACACACACACGTACGCCCCCTTCCGCCTGCCTGTTATTTTGTTGAACTTGAGCTTCCGTTTTGGTAACCCCCAGCTCCAGTTGGCAGTTCCCAGCTCCAGACCCTTACACAATATGCACCTTCTAGCACTGACTATCGAGTGCCAGCCGTGCTGTTTGCGGTTTATCGATTCAAATTGATTTTGCTTTTCCGTTTTTATTGTTTTTCTTGTTCTTGTCGTCCCCAGCCATTTTGTCAAGTTTTCTTCTCCAGCTCCAGCTCCAGCTCAATTGTATGGCCCATAGAAAAGTCATTGCAAGTTCTTATCGATAGTATTTCTTTGTTCAATTTTTTTTCGCAATACCTTAGCCTTCACAAGACCCTCCTCCACCACTCACACAGACACTTAAACATTTTGATAGTTTGAGTGATTGACTGACTAGCTGACTGAGTTTCTCTCGGTCTGTTCAACAATTTATTTTAGCTATACCCCTTTGCCCTACCTGCGCACCCCTCTTTACGTGTCCTGTCATCATCATTGTTGATTTTATGTATGCAACACGCATTCGGCGGGAGGGCGGAAGGCAGGCACCCCATCATCCTATCCATTCACGTAGGGCACTCATAAAGCTACCTATAGCAGCTGGCAGGCAGCCCCCCCAACCCAATCTTGTTCTTGTCACACGCATACCTACAACGCAGCGTTTGCCTGTCAACGTTTATTATAACCCAAGGCTACTCTACATTCGTCAAGGCTTTCAACAAAAAAAAAAAAAAAATGTCACACATACACACACACCCATGCATGTTAACTTGGCTTTTTGTAGCAGCATGTAGCGTGTAAAAACTTTGCCAATTATGTTTGGCTTTTAGTTGGCTTGAATTTTCGGTTTATCGATTTATCGGTTGCCTAAAAGCTCAACTAATTGATCGATCGATAGCTGCCAGTTGGATCAAAGCTGAAAAATAAATGTTGACGATGAGCACGACGAAAGGAGAAAGTAGAAAGATTCATTGTGTATATAACATTTATCGATTAATGGATGGCCTAAAAGCTCAACTAATTGATCGATAGCTGCCAGTTGGGTCGAAGCGGCAAAATAAATGTTGACGATGAGCACCAAAAGAGGAAAGGAGAAAGATGGAAAGGAAAAGGAGTAAAATATCGTTGTGTATAACTTAAAAATAATAAACCTATTGCTGCCTCTTAATGATATTTTTTTAAGATCTAAGCAGAAAAATAAATGTTGACGATGAGCACGACAAAAGATAGAAAGCAGAAAGATTCATTGTGTATATAACTTTTATGGATTTATCGGTGGCCTAAAATCTCAACTGCTTGATCGATAGCTGCCAGTTGGATCTAAGCTGAAAAATAAATATTGACGATGAGCTCGATGAAAGGAGGAAAGTAGAAAGATGGAAAGGAAAAGTAGTAAAATATCGTTGTGTAAATAACTTTACAATAATAAAGCGATTGCTGTCTCTTAATTATATTTTTTTAAGATATACGCAGAAAAATAAATGTTGACGATGGGTTTTCGTTGGCTTGAATTTGTGGTTTATCGATTTATCGGCCTAAAAACTCAACTACTTGATCGATAGTGGCTAGTTGTAATAAAATCATGCATCTTGCTTAAAGAAGTTTCTTGTGCAAAATATTTCTGCTTGGGGTTCAAGCTGCAAAATAAATGATGACGATGAGCAGGACGACAAAAAAATTAAATTCATTGTGTATTTATAACTTCAAGCTATATAAATGATTGGCAAGTTTTTGATGCCAATTGTTGATATATTTTCTTTGAAGATCTAATCAGAAAAATAAATGTTGACGATGAGCACGTGAAATATCGTCCTGTTTTAATCTTTACAAGCTATATAATTCTCTGGCATTACAAAAATAAAGCTATTGATGCCTATTGTTAATATATTTTCTTTGAAGATCTAAAAGAAAAATAAATGTTGACGATAGTTTTTAGTTGCCTGGAATTCTTGGTTTATCGTTTTAACCGTTGCCTAAAAAAACAACTTTGATACTAGATCGATAGTTACTAGTTGGCATAAAATTATGGATCTTGCTTCATGAAGCTGTAAGTTAAAAAATAAATGTTGACGATGAGCACGCCGACATAAAGAAAATTTTAAATATATCGTTATGTATTTATTCATCTTTACAAGTCATATAAATCCTTGTCATTCCAATTATAAAGCCATTGCTGCCTATTGTTGATATTTTTTCTTTGAAGATCCAAGCGCAAAAATAAATGTTGACGATGTTCATGCCATCTAAAAAATGTAGCTTGCACAAAAACATTCTATATTTATCTCCACAAGTTCTATAAATGCTTGGCATTACAATAATAAAGCTATTGATGCCTCTAAGGCGCCCAAGTCCTGACAAACAAATAGTTTTACCCCAAAAAAAAACAGTCCAACTTACCTACACTTTTCGTTAAGCCTTAACTAAGTGCCTTTCAGGATATGTATATAGCCTATAGCACAAAAGTAAACTACATATAATATGTATAATATATAAACACATAAAAATAAGTATATACAATATAAAAATATTTATGTGTTGATCACATGAAATGTGTTGTATAAATTTAGCTCGGTCGCATTCTACTCTCTCCCTATAAAAGTATTTTATTTTTTGCCTGCTTCTCTCCTCTTCTTTTTATGGGTTCGTTCGCCTGCCTGCCTAGATTTTTTTTGTTGTTGTCGGTTTTTTTTGCCAACAGGATTGATGTGGCCAAGAGGCAGCAATTCGAGGGTGGCAAGGCCGAATTAGGGGTTTGATGTTGGGGGAACATGTTTATTATTAACTGTCACAATATTCGTGGCAAGCCAAATAATGCCATATAATATATGAAAATAAAGCCAAATTCAGTCAGCTATCTAGTTAGTTGGTTGGACCCAAGTTGGGTAATGTTAGTTCTATGCATATGAGTAGCACTTGCACATATGCTAACAAAAATACGATGAAGCTGAGGGTTGAGCTTACTGGAGCGCCCTATAGCAGGGGGGTGCTTCTGTTGGCCAACAACTTCTAGCTTTAAAACCTAAGGCCATGTTAGAAGAACAAAAAAAATCAATTCTGCTTAGGCTAGCTCTCATTATCGGCCAGCTACAGGCGTTCAGACAAACACATGGAGTTAACTTGATTGCAGCATAAATACTAGTTGCATCCATAGCAACGGAGCGGGGGTTGCTTGAACCCTCTCGCTATTATTGTCCAACGTTGTTGGTATTGCGGTTAGGATGTGGATGGTCTTTGGACTGATTGCCTTGCCTACGCTACCCCGCTGTAGGCTCTTCAGCTACAATACACTGTGTGTGTTTGTTTGTGTGTGGTTAATTTAAAAGTGAGCTGTCGCCTGCTGGGTCTGTTGCGGTTTCGGAAAGAAAACTGAAACAATATGGTTGCAATCAGACGCGTGCTGTGCAAGACAATTGACGGAACTGTGTGGAGGCAAACAAATATGTTGGTTTCTGAGTGAAAATTACTGGAACCGCACAAAAGGCTGCACTTTGTGGGCTTTCAATCGATGCATGCCACGAACGCTCTAAAGTATGCACTGTCATATGCTTTGAGCGGGGGCTTGAGCGGAGCGGCTGAGCTAGACCTCAAGGTCCAGGCATTTAATTAATTTTTGCTTTGACATTCACACAGAACGTGGGTAGTGGTACCCCTCAAAGGCATTTAATTAGCTGTTTGAGAATACTAAGCTGCCGCTGTTGCATTTATTTTATGAGCATCTACGTCACGTCATACTGTTTTTTTTTTAATTTTACAGCATTTTCTTGAGAATTTCTAAAAAAAAAAAGTAAAAACTTTCTGCAATACTCTCAGTTATTAATGCATAATATTATTTTAAGGAAAAAAGAAAATTGAAGCAATAATATTTATATACCCTCCACTTGCAGTGTAAAGTATACTTTAGATCTTGGCGTCACCTATACACCTAGGACCATCAGAGCTAGTCAGCCCAAAATATAGATATTTTAATCATCTTAGCTGAAAGTTTCATTCTTCATATACCCTATATTCACAGGTTCAAGTTCATTATAAAAATTATTCAATTTATCGTCACCTATGCATGTCTCTAGGATCATTGGAGGTAGACAGACCATACGACAGATATTTTTATCATGCCAGCTGACAGTTTCAATAAGCTTTATAAGTGATTCAACATGGCGTCTCCTATGCATGTCTCTAAGACCATCAGAAGTAGACATCCCCCCAAATATTGATCGTAGATCATATCATCTCAGCTGACAGTTTAAATATTTATAAATCTTCGCAGTGTCAAGTGTTTTATAAAAGTACTTCAACTTGTCATCACCTATGCCTGTCTCTAAGAACATCAGAACTGAGAAGCCCAAATTATACATATTTTAATCATGTCAGGTACCATTTCCAATTTATTATATCTTGCATGCTCGCAGAAAAGTGTTTTTTAAAAATTGCTCAAGTTAGCGTCATCTATGCATGTCTCTAAGACCATCAGAGCTAGACAGCTCAAAATATACCTATTTTAATCGTATCAGCAGATGTATTTGTATATCCAATCAAGTCTATTATAAAAGTGCTTCAACTTGGAATCACCTATGCATGACTTTAAGACCATCGAAGCTAGGCTTCCCAAAATATACCTACAATATTTTATTCATATCAGCTGATATATTCAGTATTTCTATACTTCTATATTCTACATTCGCAGTTTCTAGTGTTTTATAAGAGTGGCTCAACTTGACGTCACCTATGTCTGTCTCTAAGACCATCAGATCTAGACAGCCCAAAAAATACTTATTTTAACCAAGTCAGCTGCCATTTTCAATATTAATATATCCGATACTCGTTGTGTCAAATGCATTATAGATGTGCTTGAACTTGACGTCACTTATGCCTGTCTCTAGGACCATCATATTTGGACAGCCCAAGATACACATATTTGAATCATGTCATCTCATGTCATTTCAATATTTATATACCCTATACTCGCAGTTTAGAGAGTATCTTAAAAGCTCTTTAACTTGTCGTCACCTATGTCTGTCCCTAAGATCCTCCCAAAATATATATATTACATACTCTTATCATATTTTCACTTCTAACCCCTTCAAATTTTCAAAATTTTTGCAATTCCATACTTTCATTAAGTCTAAGCTTATTTCTTATCAGCAGCACCTCTTTGCTCCCTATCCCGATAATTCACCACCTTAGCTAACCTTCACACCATGCTGCGCTGTTTATTTTTTTAATTAATTGCATTGCAGCTTTGTCGGCATCGTAACATAATCAAAAAACAATAAAGAAAAAAACCCTCCAAAAATTATTTTTATATTCTCCAAAGCCATGACGCAGCATCATGACTCATCAGACTTCTTATTAAATTCTGATGTCTATTAGGCGGTAACTAATTAAAGCTGGAAACTGGAACCAAATACATTTTTTTGGTAAATATTTTCCAAATAATTTAAGAAACATGCATATCTTATTACCAGATCAAAGAGCCGAACTATTTGTATATAAAATTCAATACCCTTAAATCTTTAGCTCCCAGTCTCTAGGGAACTACTCGGAAATTTAGACTAAAATCAAACTTTGCCATAATCAGCTAAAAATTCTTTGGCATGCATTGAGCTAAAAAAGTTTAAATTTCTGCATAAATTCTTTATAAAAAAATCAGTTTAAGCTGAAAAATCGCTAAGGATCAAATTCAATAGAAACAGAAAGTCCAAGTTTATAAAGAAAAAAGTATTTTTACAATAATATGGACTTCATTTACATATTATTTACTAATTAATTAAAATACATTTAATTTCTGTATAACTTTTTGATGCTTACTATAAAAAAAAAATTGCTTTCAGCTGAAAAATCTCTGCAAATCAAGTTCTAAAGAAACAGAAAGTTTTAGTTTATTAAAAAGAAAATATTTTTACATTGAAATGGATTTTATTCCCACATTAATTTCTTTAACATAAAGTGACAAAAATAAGTAGACACCCCTCCCAGCCTTCTCACACCTCCTGTAAGCCATCCACAAAGCCAATGCCAGGATAGCAACTGTCACTCAAAGATTGCAAAAAAGAGTCTAGACGTCTGTTTAATGATCTTTTTCCATCGGTATAGGGTAGCTCCCATCATATGGAGCACTTCTTCAAGCTGATTTCCTTTTTCCCCATTTCAAAGTTGTTGCAAGCAATAAAAACATAACAAGAGTAAAAAAAATAAAAGGGGGTGCATATAAGTAAAAAAAAAAAAAAAAAAAAAAACAGAAAGAAATCTTGATATGAAAAGGGAAAGTGCATAAAATATGTGCAGATTCATTCACTCACACACACTCACCCACACCCACCATGTAAAGCAAATTAAATGCAAAAAAAATATACATACATACATAAAAAAAAATAAAAAATATGAGTATCGTTGAAGTCAGGCCTACCCCACTTCCTTATACCCCTTGTGTAGACAGTGGGATACACTGCAAGGAAGTTTCTTTGTGAAAACCTTTGAAGAACGCCTAGGAGATATCCTAACAATATCCAGATAATGATTATGGACAAGCAAAGAGTGAAAAAGTGCACAGACCGTAGAAAAAACCAGGAATTTTACAAGTCTATAAGAAAGCTATACAGAAGAATTTCTAACTATCGATAACAATGCAAATCTTGCGATCGTTGCAAAGTATGGCGTTGTTAAACCTCAATAAGAAGTATTTTTTGTGTTTCAAATTTGCCTACATCACAAACTAAAGCAGAGATGAAGACTGAAGAATTACCAACTATCGATAACAATGCAAATCTCGTGATCGTTGCAAAGTGTGGCGATGTTAAATCTCAATAAAAGTAACTTTTGGGTTTAAAATTTCCATACATCACAAATAAAAGCGGAGATGAAGACTGAAAAATTACTAACTATCGATAATAATGCAAATCTTGTTATCTCTTTGAGCACATGGATGACATGATCATCTGCAAAAAGACTTTCTTTCCATAAAAGCCATTTTGTAGATCATACTTTTTGGATATCTTAGGCAAAATTAAGCAGCTTTAACTTTTTCTTTTTTTTTAAATGCAATTTATTTCAAAAATTGAAGTTTATGTAACGCCTTAGTCGTTAAATTTTCGATTAAGAACATTCATATTTTTTGCATTCAAATGTTCTTTTCCATAAGAAGATTTCTAGAATGTTTAAGCTAAGCTATTTTTTAAAGTGAAACTTTCCAAGTCTATTCAAATTTAGATTCCACAATGGGGAAAAAGCTTGCTACAAAGCCAAAAATTTCTTTAAAGTTTTTCCTAATTTTTGGCGCAACTTCCATTTCTCACTCCCCATTATTAACTTTTCCTAAATGTAAATATTTTCATTTAACGCTATTAAAATAGGGAAAATTAGTGCTTACTACTACTAAACAAATACTTTTGAAGCATAACGTCACGCCAGCTACAAAGGCTAATTAATAAAAAACATGTAAAAAATTATGGTAATTTTATACCTTTCAAAATTTACTTATATTCCTTTTTTGCGATTTTACTACTTAGGTCAAATCTCTCTTTTATTGCTAGTAACGTCACGCCAAGAGTATATTTTCTAGTAATCCTGTATCGTTAAGTCTGTCTTCTGATCACTTTTTTTTAATTGTGAGTCTTTTAAATAATGATTTTGTCATATTATCTGTTAGCAAAAGTAACGTCACGCCAAATTCAAAAGTTTATTAATAAACACAAAGTGTGAAAAATTATGGCAATTTTATAAACTCTAAATTTACTTATATTACCGTTTTGCTATTTTCTTTCTTATCCAAAGCTCACTTTTATGGCATGTAACGTCACGCCAATTGTATATTTGTTTCTAAGTTCTTATCGTTATCGTTTGTTTCGTGATCATTATTATTTTTTTATCTAATTGTTAAATTGAATATTTAAAAAAAGTGTTTTGTCATATTTTCTGTTAGCAAATGTAACGTCACGCCAAAATGCAAAAGCTAATTAATTAATAAATGCTGGTGATTTTATAACTTCAAAATCTTACTTAAATCACATACTTGCGATTTTATCACTTAAGTCAAAGTCCTCTTTTATTGCTAGTAACATCACGCCAAGATTATATTTGCTTTATATCGTTAAGTCTGTTTACTTATCATTTTTTTTTTTTCAATTATAAATCTTCATCAAAAATGATTTCTTCATATTTTCTGTTAACAAAGGTAACATCACGCCAAAATGCGAAAGCTTATTATTATTGTTTGTGGCTTTATGACTTCCAAAATTTACTTTTATTACTTATTTGCGATTTTGTTACTTAAGTCATTTATTGAATGTAACGTCACGCCAAGAATATATTTGCTTTTAACCTTGCATCATTAAATCGGGGTTTTGTATCATTTTTGTTATATAATTCTTAATCTTTTAAAAAATTGTTATGTCACATTTTCTCTTAACAAAGGTAACGTCACGCCAAATTCAAAAGTTAATTCATAAAAACAAAGTGTTCAAAATTATGGTAATTTTATAAATTTCAAAATTTACTTATATTACTTTTTTGCGATATTGTGAGTTAATTCAAATCTCAATCTTTTGCATGTAACGTCACGCCAATAGTAAATTTGTTTTTAAGCTTATATCTTTGTCATTTGTTTCGCGGTCATTATTTATTTTTGAATCTAATTGTAAAACTTTTAAACAATGGTTTTGTCATATTTTCTATAAAGGTAACGTCACGCCAAAATGTAAATAACCCAAAGTAGCTTTAGCGAAACCATTTCATCAAATATAGTGTGCCCAGTTCATGATCATGATAATAAAGTGTCTACATGAAGAATCACATAATTTAGTAAAAAATTAATATACTCTTTAAGTCTTTAAGTAACGCGCATAAAATAATGCGAATCGTACAAAAAATGCGAAAATGAGTGGCAATGCAAATCATAAAGAAAAGAGATATATACAATACACACACATAGTATATATATATATATATATATATATATATATATGTGTGTGTGTGTTGGTATAGCGCATAATGAAGCAGCATTCAAAGGGACAAGGCCAGACGACAGCTGCGTAGGGGGGAAGTACGAGGGAGTAGGGCTGGAGCAGGTAGCACCCGAGAGAGAGCAGAACAACTTGGGGCACCCAAGATCTATATAGAAAGCACGCCACTTGAACGCAATCAACGCAGAACAATCATAAGCGTGTGTGTATGTGTGTGTTGAAGTCCCTCCGGCTGTATCTGTGTGTGTGTGAGTGGGTGTGCGTGTATATCTGTGTGGGTGTATGTGACTTGTTGTATTTGTAGCAAAATTAAACGCATGCCATAATAATGCGATTCTTTTTCATTTTATCTGCCGACTGACTGCTCATATAGCGACGTCGCTGTCGACGCTGACGCCAACGTCGACGTCAACTTTATGCCCGCTCCTAAGAGATTTGCCTTGGCGGCCATCACTCAACACCTCTTAACAGAGCGTAACCCCAATCTCAGCCCGGCACTGGCACTTACTCTTTATCAAGCCACCCAACCAACCAACCAACCACAAAGACGTCAACGTCGCTGCTGACGCTGACGCCAACAGCGGCCTCGTAGCAGCTGCCTTTTGTAATTTGGTGCGCATAAAAAACGTATTTTTTATCTTTTTTTTAATATTTTTTTTCTACTCAAGAACAAATTCTACGCCCAATAAAAAGGAGCAAAAAAAAGTACTAATAAAAAAAAATTGCAAGTGAAAAGATAAAAAATTAAAGAGACAATTTTTAATGCTATGCAAAATTGTCATAAGGCTGAATCTATGAGGAGGAGTTGAGGCGGAGAGCATCCTTCAGTACGCACTGTGTGTGAGTGTGTGGATCCTAAAATTTTTTTTTAATATATTCAAAACTAATAAAGATAACTTATTTGAAATAAATTTTCATATATAATAAACGGCGTTTTTTTAATATATGTTCTAAGCTTATATTTTATTAGCACATTTTGATGCGGATGATTTATGTTTCAACTCAAGTTTCAATTATCTATCGACAGATGTTTTGTTAGGAAAAATCTTTTGTATTGAGAAATGGACTACATCAATCTACATAAAAACACAAATCGAATTTATGTTTGTGTTTACAAATAGATTAATAAGAATTGTAGCTATTAGCTGAAAGATATTACAATTTGCCAAGACTGAGTTTCAGGATTCGTAAAAATTTAGTGAAATTAAGCAAGTGAGTGGGAAGAAAGACACCACTTTCTACAATAATTTCTATTATTTTAGAATATTAATAATAATGCAATGCAGATTTATTTATTAGATATTTCCTAAAAAAAGAAATTACATCCATTACATCACAATTTTATATCTAAAGCAACTTTATGCATATAATTTAAGCAATTATGCCGAGATAATATAATTATCAGCTAAACAAAATTATAAAGAAAAAGCTACAGCTTTAATTGCGTTAATACGAAGAATTGTTAAACTGCATTTGATAAGCTTGTATCTTTATAGGTAGCGTCATACTTTTTTCTAGAAATTCCGAGACCTTGAAGCTGGAGCTACTTATAGCTCTTATCTCTCGCCGTTGAACGTTTTTGTAGATAGTGCTACTGCTTGAGATATAGACGTGGCTATAGATTTCAAACATATCGGACATTGTGGTAGGTTCTGTTTATGAAGAAATCTTTATATTTATATTTGTTATTGATAAAGAATTTGTGTAAATAAATATGAGTACTGGTCAGCTTGAACTGCCACTGATAAAAATAATTTTATATTCTAGGTATTTTGTTGGTCTACGCCAGCGTCAACCCACACCGCTGTAGTTGCATGCCTGGCGTCAATTGCCACCGCTGCACTACATTTCGTCAGTCATTCGCTAGTCGCTACATAGATAGCCTCAATCGCCACCGCTGCACTACAGCTCGACAGTCTGAAGTCAACTTTCTTGTAGTTAGGTAAATACCTGCGTAGGGGACAATTGCCACCGCTGCAGTATAATGCGATAATACAATTCTTATATGCATTAAAAATTACATTATAATTTTTTATTTATTTCAAATATAATTTTTTCTTGATTTTAACCACTAAAGTGCGAATAAATAATTTACCAAAACTTGTGGAAAACCGCAGATCTTGTCCTGCCTGCTTTTAGTGAGATGATGAAGTATTGACGAGCTTAAATTTTTTTAAAAATAATGCCTATTTTCAAAATTGAAATTAAAATGCAATTAGAAAAATTATAGATATTATTTAAATTACTCTATCGGTACATAAGAAGTATAGCTAATAGAAAAGCCAATTCAGAGCTAATAATATAATACAATTTTTAACTTTCTTAGCAACTATGGCCTAACATTCTACGTTATCTCAAATTTATTATATATTTGCGCCATCATGAAAATATGCGATTTGAATTTTCGTTCTTTTCGAAATTCGAATTCTCGAAAATTTTATTCCAAGTCGAATTTTTTTTGAAATTTCGAAATATTTCGATTTTATGTCTTCACGATTTAAGAATATTTAAGTCTTTTATGAAATTCGCAGTTTAGGTTTATTTCTTATTTTATATGATAATCGGAACAATCAACAGAAATGAATTTCGGCATTTCTGTCAGAGTTTTTTAGATTTCATAAATTGTTTGAGACATAGCTTGGTAGACCAAAAAAATGGCGTTTCCTACGAATTCTAAAACCTATCAATTATTTTTGGCCAAAATTATATAAGCAAGGTAAAACAAAAGATTTTTTTCTAAGAACAATGAGAAGATTATTGAATCTACCTATTTAAATGGTTTTTTAAATCAAATACGCAAATTTTTAAGGATCTATATCTTCAACTCAGCATTTCCTTGCCTCATTTGCTTATTGTGCAAGCCGTGTGACGTCACAAGATCCAATTTTTGGAACATGTCGGTATAAAATAAGCATATTGCTAAAGAAAATGTTATTACAACCTTTTTGTTTTGAATTTGTTTAGGTACCCAAAACCAGGGATATAATCAATTTGTATCTAAAATATATGTTAGATGCAGAAGTCAGACCATAATAGTTCAGGCTTTAAAATCGGCTTTATTCAAAAAAGATAGCTCCCCAAGAATTAAACTGGCTCCAGTTCGATATTTTTCAATACTCTGAAAATGTGACCAATTTTGGGTCTCAACAATTTTAACATTTTATAGAATGCTACGTATACAAAATAGGTTGAGCGAGCCAAACGAAAAGAAATCTTCAAACAAATCGGACGCTCTTTGTCAGGTGAGGATATTAAAAACATATGAAATACATTTTTCCCTTATTAATACTGAAAATCGTAAGATCTGAAAGCTTTAGATGTGACTTGCAGACTTGACCAATAGCGTGTACCTATTTCTTATATTCTTTTTAGCATTATTTATTGATAAAAACTTAACAGCTTTTTCAACAATCATATTTTTTATATATCTTATTTTGTAATTTTTTGCAGTGAAAAATCGCCAAATATCAGTGGTACTGACATGTATCAGAACTTAATCTTTTAAGCTTTTAAATTGCATTTAATTCATAAAAACTTTGCTCTTATTGTTAGTTTGGTATTTTTGCTCTTATGCGTGGCTTTGAGAGTAGCTCACGTCGTTACTCGTGCACACTTGCCTTTATGCTTTTCTGCTCGACAAAGTAAATATTTTAGCCCTCCGTCTGACAAACAGCTGAGAAATTTTTCGACGTTAATTTAATATATTTTTACCTAATATAGAGACTTGAGCTCCCAGGTACCCCCCTAAAATTTTATTGTCTATCGATCTACCACTATGACAATTATAAAAAGTCCTTAAATAAGGACGAAAAATAGATGGTAAAAATGAATTGACGGATGGTGCCTGGTTGGACCCTTTACATTCTTCAGACGGAGGGTTAAATATTTAACTTTTTGGTAAATATAAAGTTTCACCCTTTTTTTATTTTATTTGTTAATGGTTTTTTCGAAGGCTTTTTAGATATCAAATCCTACATTATCTATTGCAAATTAATTTTTAAAAATCACAATTATTTAATTTTTGTCTTATTTCGTTACCCATTTTAAGATGATATAATGTTTCTTCTATATTTGAATCGTCTGCTTAGGCGTTTTATAGCTTTTTTTATTTTAAGATGATGGGAGATATCTCTAAAACTCTAGATATCTTTAAAGTCTGAAAATAAATTTTGGACACCTTAAATTTTTGCTCCAAATTATTTAAATTTTTGAGATGATATATGTTTCTTCTGTACAAAAGTCCTCTCCGCAGGCGTATTACGTATCTATCTTCAGACATCTGGTTTGGTTTAAAATATCTTGACGGTAGGGCTTTTAAATATATTAAATTCAACGTCATTTCATTGTTCTTTTTGAGATGAGGTTAAGTATCTTCTATACATTAAGCCTTTCTCTAATGTCAGGTTTCTATTTTTCTTTAAAATCTGAGGAATTTTGTAATACCACAAATATTTAATTTTTCCACCATTCTGTTGCTATTTTTGTTGCCCTCTTTGAGGTGATATAATATTTCTTCTATGTTTGTTTATTTTTAAATATCAGTATCGGACTGAATCTCCCTTAAACTCTTAAAAGAATTTTGAAACATCTGAAATTTTTGCGAAATTGTGTTTCACTTTTTGAGATGATATGTTTCTTCTATACAAAAATCCTCTCCGTAGGCGTATGTCTGTCTTCATATATCTGGTTTGGCTAATGATATCAACAACCTGTACCTAAGAAGGCTAAGGAATTTTTGATTTTTTAAATATGTGATTTTTTGCGTCATTTCATTGCCTCTTTTTGAGATGATGTAAAATTTCTTCTATGTATTAAGCCTCACCGTAAGCATATTACGTGGTGGATATTTGGTTTTCCTTATGATCTCTACGGCCTTTACCCATTGAGGGCTGAAGAAATTTTTAATTTCTCAATATATATATTTTAACGTGATTTTATTCATTTTGGAGATGCTATTGAATTATATTTATTCTATATATTAAGCCTCAACATAGTCGTCTTGCAGGCTTCTTAAATTTCAGATTTATATTTTTCTTTAAAATCTAACGAATTTTTTAACAGCTGATATGTCTAATTTTATCCGCCATTTTGTTGCCTTTTTTAAGATCATATTAAGTTTCTTCTATACACGAAATATTTCAATAGTCGTTTTAGAAGACCTTTTTAATTTCAGATTCCTATTTTTCCTTAAAATTTAAGACCTAAGCCATATTTCAGCTACTCAAATATTTAAATTTCGCTCAATTTTGTTGCGCTCTTTGAGATGATAGATAGAGATGTTGATTCTTCTATGCATAAATCTTCTCCATAGACGTTTTATGGTCTTTTTTAAATATCAGATCGCTGCACCTTTGAGTTGTAGGAAGTTTTTGTTAATTTTGATGGGAAGAAAAGCACTAAGACAGTGCTGCTTATACAAAACATTGCTTAAAATTTTTAGAATCTTGTTAAAATTAGCTATTTTGCTTAGAACCAAGTCCAAAGAAGCGGAGCTACCACCCAAACTCTTTAGACTTATACAAAACATTGCTTAAAATTCTTAGAATCTTGTTAAAATTAGCTATTTTGCTTAGAACCAACTCCAAAGAAGCGGAGCTACCACCCAAACTCTTTAATAATAATATCTAAAGCTTAACAGCAGTCCCAGACAAAGACGCAGTCAATATTTTAACCACACTTAAGAACTCATTACGCAGACAATTAAACAAATTGCTTTATAACAACGACAAAAAAAAAGATGATGAAAAAAAGTCGAGAAAATGTCAAGAGACACAGACCAGGTGCAAATTGTAATATCTGCGTATATAGAGTAGATATATAGAGTGTGGTATATAAGGAGGATAGTTGTGTACTTAACAAGTACAGACTGACAGATAGACCGACAGATAGTCGGACTGAATGCCTTCAATCTTCCATTTAAAATGTAATTCACTGTCATTACATTTCATTTGGTTTCTTTTTCATTTCCATTACAATTTTCATTCGGGGCTTGGCTTGGCTTTTCTTTTTTCTTTCTGCTTCTTCTCCTCTCCTCTCTTTTTGTTTTGTCTTTTTGTTTTTTGTTCATTTCCATTTCCATTCTGTTTCGGTTGTCAAGTAATTTATGTTATGAATTTCACCTACTTAAGCCCAACCGCTGTGCTTTTTATGACATTTTAAATTAGTTTTTTATTTAAATGATATGACGATGAATGTGAACCCTTTTTTATGTACGGGTCGGTCCTTGGAACACGAACAGCTGATGCACCATGGCCTTCATTTAGCACTTAGGCCTCTGGACGGGATTCTGGGTAACTCTCCGAACAAGCACTTTATTATTTTTTTCACGCCCTGCAAATTAAGTCAATAAAATGCTAAGAAATTTATGTACTGTAAGTGTTGAAAAGCTAACAAAAAAAAAAACAGAAGAAAACATTAAGCGGGCAAAGGGTAAGCCGCCCACTTGTTGGCCCTGGCGGGGGGGTTAAACTTTGGTTTTGGTTTGTTTTTGGGTACAGAGTTCTTTTGCAATTGAAAGGCGCATCTAATTTCCTGTCCCAAAAGAGAGAGCAAGACTTTTGCCGTGTTGGGTTGCCATTGCCAGCCATTTAATTTGATTGTTATTACTCTTGCTGGCTTCAATTGCCTAGACCAAGACCAAGAATCAGGCATCCCAAACAGTCCAGGTTCAGAGTTTAGTACAGTCCAAGTTTCTACAATAGAAAACAAAAGAAATTGCCGCTGTTGTTTGTGTTGCATACAAATTTCGCATTACGAAAGTATGAACTATGGCGGGTTAGGGGGAATTTTTTGAAAAAAAACACGCCCCGGCTTGCTTTAAGGGGCAACATATTGCCCACGCACAAACACACACTCGAATGCAAGTCTCAAGAGCCTGCGGCATTCGAGGGTGCGCCTCTGGCCATTTGGCTTCTACTCTCCGCTCTCTACGCTCATGCACAAAATATTCCTTCCTTCAGTCAGTCAGTCAGTCAAGTCTTTCATTCATTCCTTCCTTCATTCTTTCCATTCATTCATTTGGATTGTACATAAAATTTCATTCATTTTCAATCGGCTAGCGAGAGAGCGCGCCCAGGCCATTAGAGCCTTTCTGGTAGCAACCATCCAACCATCCCCCCATGCGGTCATCATCGGGTCGCAATTGCAACCACCCTCAGTTACTCAGAGTCTTCTCCCAGTCTTTTGGCTTCTACCTCCAACCAGTTCAATGCGTCAAATTTGTTTTCGTTATTTTTCTTGGCTTATTGTTGCAGGAATGCTTTTGGCTTTGTTTGTTGCCTTATAAGCTGCTCCGCTCCGAGTTGCCAGATGTGCTTTCCACCCAAAGAAAGGAATAAAACATTTCATTGATGCAATCAGCACTGCTACGATTTCATAACAATTTCTTAAATGTCTCTCAAAGCATATGCCAAGGTTTACATTATTGTAAAGGGCATTCTATAGCTTCATGTTTTGCTGCACAATATTATTTACACCCTTCTAAAATACCTTTATTCAAGTATTCGAAAATCCGCAACTGAAAAAATATCTTTTTATAAATGTACAAAGAGAGTCTTCTCCATCTAAATTCAGCTCTTAGTCGTATCTTAGACCTCAGTCCTATGGGCTATCATATCGACAGCGTTCATCATCTATGTAGAAGACTGCTTCATTTAGGAAAATGGAGTCATCTGCATCTAAATCCCACTTTAAATCTCTTAAGTCTCAGTCTCATGGGTTAACATAATGGCCGCCATCATCATCTATATAGAAGACTGCCTCATATCAAAAATTGGAGTCTTCTCCGTCTAAGTCCCTCTTCAAATCTCTTAAATCTCAGTCTCATGGGTTAACATAACGACCGCCATCATCATCTATATAGAAGACTGCCTCATCCGATAATTCAAAAGACGCAAAATGCAAATCGAAAAACCAGTTCTATTAAATGTTATATTCAAAGAATTGGTGGTATTCTAAATTTGGGCAATATATGAAAAAGGCAGCAGAAGTTAAGATAAATCATAATCATCTTAAAGGAAGAGTGATCAGCTTCAGATTAAGAGTACGTAGCTAAACGTAAGTTTTTAAGGAGGTTAGGTTAGGGTTGAGTAGACAGCCCAGTCAGTGTCTGAGATAACCTAATTGTTTGAGAAGAAAGAAACGAATTGGTGAAAGGGAGGGGGAGTGGTGGAGGAGGTTCAAGGGCTGTAGGGCATCCCTAATCACCTAAATATCTCTTATTGCCAGTAGTTTTTAAGTACATTTTCTAAATAACATTTAAAAAGTTTCTTTAGGTAAATACTAAAAATAACTTGTCAGTTCCCTAAATTTAATTAAAACGGTCTATCTAAGACCTTTAACATTTCCATGCACAGTAAAACCATTAAAAAAAATTGATTTAAAACTGGTTTCAATCTATATCATAAATACAGAACTCAAAAATTTATTATTAAGCGTTTCAAAATCTCTATCCAAATTTTTTGCATTATCTAACTTAGATGAAATTTAAATTTACGACTCTTCAGGTTTTCTTATATTCTGCATAAAACGGTTTGAAATTTTTACAAGTCGTATTTTTGTTTAGAAGATGATATGAAAAATATAAAATTTTTTTCTTTAAATTCGATCAACAAAAACAGACAGCCTAAAATTTAAGATGATTCTTACTTTCATATGAAACCCTGTATATGAATAGAAGTCAATCACGCTAACATATAAAAAATTCATATATAGGATTATTTTTATTTGGATTTATTTTATAACAAATGGATATGATATTACTAATGTAAAGTTTTTTTAATTCTGCCACTAAAAACAAAAGGTGATTCTTACTTTTTTCTGGAACTGTCTACATAAACAGATGACAGATGGCATTTACTATATTTCTTCCTTCCTTCCTTCCTTAACTTGAATTTATTTCATAAGAAACGCAGATAATATTAATATTGTTACTTCTGTTTTTTTAATTCTGTCTCAAAAAATTCCAGACGGTTCTTACTTTCTTCTAGAACTCTTTTTATAAATAAATGTCAAAAAATTTTCTACTGTATGGAAGATGAAACGTGGAAAAATCCGTCATAAATATAATATAAAACTTTTCTAACTTTATTTCATAACAAACACAGATGACATTAAAAATTTAAATTTTTTGTTTAATTCTGTCAACAGATGATTCTTACTTTCTTCAGGAACTCTCTATATAATCAGATATTAAAAATCGTCATAAATATAAGACTTTTCTAACGTGCATTTATTCATAACAAACGCAGATGACATTATTTTTTTTAAATCTGATTCTTACTTTCTTCTGAAACTAACTTTATAAAAAGATGTCGAAATTTGTACTGTGGCAGATGATTTTAAAAAAATTCCATCATAAATATAAAACTATTCTAACTTACATTTATTTTATAAGGAATTCATAATATTAATTTTTTTTAATTCTGTTAACAAAAACCAATAGATCGTTCTTACTTTCTTCTAATACTTTATATATGAAAATATTCAAAAATCGTACTGTTTCATGGAAGAAGATATTTAAAAATTGTGTCACAAACGTAACGATTTTCTAAAATTTATATTAAAGATGACTCTTACTGTCTTCTGAAACTTTCTATATACAAATATTTAAAAATCGTACTTCTGTATAAAAAATGCCCGAACTTTTGTAACTTGAATTTATTTCATAGCAAAACTGGGCAGAATTGTTCTCTTTTTAGAGCTAAGTAGAATTCAAGATAATTAATATTTCTTAAAGTCGAAACTTTTGACATTATCTTAAATAAATGAACAATTTTCTGACAAAGATGGTATTAATAACAAAACTAGGCAGAATCGTTTTTAGAGTAGTAGAATTGAAGATAATTAAAATTTGTAAAAGTTATAATTTTTGGCATTATCTAAAATAGATGAAAATTTTTCTGACAAAGTTGACATTAATATGATAAAAGCTTTAAAATTTCTTTGCTGACGCTCTTTTGATTTTGGTTTTATATAATTTAGATGAAATTTTAGCTAAAAACTTTTTCGACTTTACTTGTCAAAGATGAAGTTTTTTTGGAATTCAGTTCATTAAATTTATGTCTCTTCGGACTCATTTGCTTATCTTATTCAGATGAAATTTGAATTCAAGACTTTTACGACTTGTCAAAGTATTTTTTTAATTCCATCACAGAAGACTCTATCTAATTTAGATGAAATTTCACCTAAAGACTTTTCCGACCGTACTTGTCAAAGATGAAGTTTTTTTAAAGTCCCTTAAGCTTCTTATTACTTATTTTATTCAGATGAAATTGGATTTCAAGACTTTTGCGACTTTTTTTTGTCAAAGATGACATTAATATGAAGTTTTTCTTTTAATTCCATCTCAGAAGAATCTATCTTACTAAGATGAAATTTTATCTAACTTTTGCGGCAGTACTTTTCAAAGATTACATTTTTATGGAGTTGCTTAAGCCTTAAATTTATGCCTCTTCGGACTTATTTATTAATCTTATTAAGATGAAATTTGAATTTAAGACTTTTTCGACTTTATTTGTCAAAGTTGACATTAGTATGAAGTTTTTGTTTTAAATTCCATCACAGAAGACTCTTTCTAATTTAGATAAAATTTTAACTAAAGACTTTTCTGACTGTACTTGTCAAAGATGAAGTTTTTATTGAAGTCCCTTAAGCCTTAAATTTAGGCTTCTTCGGAATTATTTGTTGATCTTATTCAGTTGAAGTTTGAAAAAAGACTTTTCTGACTTTAATTGTCAAAGATGACCTTAATAGAATAAGAAGACTCTTTCTAATTTAGATAAAATTTCACCTAAAGACTTTTCTGACTGTACTTGTCAAAGATGAAGTTTTTATTGTAGTCCCTTAAGCCTTAAATTAATGCTTCTTCGGATTTATTTGTTTATCTTATTCAGTTGAAATTTAAAAAAGACTTTTCTGACTTTAATTGTCAACGATGACTTTAATAGAATAAGAAGACTCTTTCTAATTTAGATGAAATTTCACCTAAAGACATTTCCGACCGTTCTTATCAAAGATGAAGTTTTTTTTAAAGCCCATTATGCCTTTTTATGCTTCTTCTGAAGTGAAACATTAATATGAAGTTTATTTTAATTCCATGACAGAAGATTTCATCTCTAGTTGAAATTGCAATTCAAGACTTTTACGAAGGTAAGTACCGTCTATATAAAAAGTGATCAACATTTTTTCATAAGGACACCATTTTATCAAAGGTCACGTTCATATGCATTTGTCTTGCTATGACGTCACACAAGCTAAAGTTGTTCTAACATTTCTTTCGAGGAAGTTATTTGAAGTTTTTTGAAAGTCAGTTAAAGAAGTGAGATGTTTTGTTTTCAATTTACGGGTAGATAAAAATTCACAAGTCTAAAATCTTTTAATAAATTGTAATGTTTAAAAACAAATATTCACATGAGTCTTCAGTTTCAATGCATAACTTATAAGGCTAAAAAAAGAACTAAAAAAAAACCAATAACGGCTCAAGTTCTTAATCTTGACTTAGTGCAGCTCATATAGCATATATGTGGGTTGGTTCTGGTTCTAGATGCCACTTTGTCGGTTGGGCCCACAACAATTTAATGCCAATATTCTGCAAGCAGCTGCTCTCATTTTTCTTCAAGTTGTTTTTATAGCTATTGTTCTTGTTGTTTTTCTTCAGACACCGTGACGTCGTCGTCGTCGTCATCCTTGTCCTCGTCCTCATCCTCGCGTTCTCAACTTGCTTTGATTTGCACAATGCAGCAAATTTTTTTTTTATTTTTTTCTTGCCACTGCTGCTGCTTCAGCTGCTTTTGTGGTATCTTGAGGGTTAATATTTGTCCGCACATGCCAAGACAAGGGCTGACATTGGCGGCGTCGACGGTGGCGGCGGCGGCGGCGGTGGTGGTGGTGGTGAGTTATAGCAAACAACACCACCATTACCAGCACCACTAGCATTCGCATCACCACCACAACAGCAGCATCAACACCACCCCCAAATAACACCGCCCGCTGCCATCCAGAATCAATAACAAAACATTCTCAACTGCTGTGCTAACTTGTTGGGCGCCTGCGGCGACGTTGGCAACGCGACGGCAGCGGCGGCGGCGGCAGCGGCAGCGACAAATCTTGTAATTTGTTTAAAGGCGGTAAAAATGGCGCCACACACACATGTCACACACACACACACCCAAAAACACACTCACATATGTAGCCTGTCAGCGTTGGCAGGAGAGTTGTGCCGTTTAGTGAGCCAACAACTCCATCAGGCAGGACGCGTTGCTGCCACTTTCCATGTATTTTATATTCCTTCGTTTCTTTTTCTCTTCTTTTATTTTTCTTCTTCTGCTGCTGGGGTTTTTTTTAGCACATTTGTCTTAGATTTCCAAGTCAATTACATTTGATGTTTGGCTGTGTTAGTGCGTGTATCTGTGTGTGCGTGTATCTATGTGCGCCCACTCCAATCTGATATGTATCTTTGACTATGTGTGGCCATCGTGGCCATGTGTGTGTGTAACTGTGTAACACTTTAATAAATTTTGTAATTTTTCTTCGGTATTTGGTGTGGTATTTTTTTTTTCCTGGCGTTACTTTGGTTTTTAATACTCTTATTTAAGTTATATCTACAAATTTGAGTGCATTAAGTATATTGAATTCAAGAAAGCTTATAGATGTTTGTAGAAAATTGGGAAAATAAATTTAACGAGTTTTATGCAAAGATTCAAAAAATTGACTTAGAATAATCGTCACGTAACAAAATTAGTGACATGTATATGTCTGTCTGAGGATAGTGATTAGATATAGAAATAACAGCTTGAAGGCATATGGATAAATTTCGATTATAATATATTTAAATTTCAAATTTGTACGAAAGAAAAATATTAAATAAAATTCGTGATTGGCCGATCATCGCTGTAGCAAAGTTTGTTTTAAATAAGTTCCAAATGTGATAGAATCAATAAAAAATTCTTCAAGGCCAAATTTATTTTAGGAAATTTCTATTATTTTTAAATCAACAAACTTATATAGGAAGCTTCTTCTCTGTAGACAATAATATTCAAATCCCGTGAAAAAAGCTAAATTTCACGAAAAAATATCGTTTACTACTATAGCCGATATTCATCGTTAAATTCGTTTATTTATTGAGACAGTCATAAAATGACTACCTAATTAGAGTTTTACTCATAAAAATTTGTTCTCCAGTTTTACATTAATTAGTCAATAAGGTTATTAAAGAAAACGTCTTTTCCAAAATTCCTTCATAAAAGCAGATTAAAACAAGATTAATTATTGAAACAATTGTTAAGAAATCGTGCTTGAAAAATTGTGTACGAGATTCGACATTGCATGACCTCAATCTAGAAGTCCTTCAACTACAGATAAGTTTCATTTTTTTTTTAATAATTATTTATTGACAATTAAACGATAAATTTGAAAGGCACAAACTTGAAAGTCTGGCCAAAGATCTCCATTATGAGAAACCCATAAAAGGGCTTTAAAAAAGAAGTTTCAAAAATCTGATGTAACAAGATATGATCTGATGATCCCCTCCTAAAGATGCCCGATAATATTGACTATTTCTGGAAACGCCTTTTTAGGGAATATTAAGTTTGTGCAAACCGAAAACATATAGAAGGAGTTGTCGGAGACACCCCAAAGTTACCTAAAATATGATAAGGGGGACTAGAGAAGTCTGTCCGTCCGTCCGTTTGAACGCCAAAATCTCAGAGATGGTAAGAGTTAGAGTAACCAAACTTTCATATCAGATTCCATATTATTTCATAGGAGACAAATTTATTTTATTTTTTTCATATCGGGGTTAAGTTATATAGCTCCCATAGGGGTGTTTCAGACGACCTCGAAAACTTAGGTGGATAATTCGTTTGTTTATAAAGACATCATAACCAAATTTGGCATTCGAAAGTTTTTTATAGTTCCCACACACTGTACCAAATTTTATCAAAATCGGTTGGCTATATCATATAGCTCCCATAGGACCGATCGGCCAAAATAACGTTTTTTATACAAAATTCGCTATATTTTGCTTTTTAATAAAGATATCGTTACCAGATTTTGCATTAAGAAGTTTTTTAGAGTAATTAAGCAATGTACCAAATTTAAACAAAATCAGTTGACCATATCATTTAGCTCCCATAAGGCCGATCTTCCAAAAAATCGATTTTTAAACAAAATTTGTTGTGCTTCATTTGTTTGTGAAGATATTTGAACCAAATTCGGCATTCACATCTTTTGTAAGGTACCAAAGCACTGTGTTAAATTTGTTGACTATATCATAGCGCCAATAGGAACGAAAAAAAATTCTTATGTTTTTGGTTGTTTATGAAGGAACCAAAATTGGCAATCAAAAGTCTTTTGGTGCTTTTAAGCAATATATCGGATTTTATTGCAAGTGGTACAGGGTATCCCAAAGTCGTCCGCGCCCAACTTTACGTTTTAGCCAGTTTCATCTCAGATTCTGCATTTTGGACATAATCATATAAGAATCATCTAAGTCGCAACTTATATAAATCGAAATAAAAGTTACGAAAATAATTTCGCCCAAATATTTCAACAAAGTCCAGCTGAAAAAGTTCAACGAAAAAACGCTGCTTTCAATTAACGAAAAAGAAAAAAAACTCCTTTTTTTCATCTTCTAGAAGAACTAAGCGTAGCCGCGAGAACAAAGAAACAAAGAAAGGTCAAATCCGCTTAGAACGCAACTAACAGCTAAAACTAATGAGTCGAAAGTTTTTTTTTTTTAGCTAAAGAGTATTAAAAGTTTGTAAGTCTTTAAGATATCCATATTGTTTTTTTTTTTTTTCATCTCATTTTTTCATCTGCTTCTTGGTAAAGTGCTTGCGACGCCAGCGGCTGCAGCCATCAAAAGACTAACTGCGCAGCGCGTTCCCCTTTGGCTTGTATTTGTAGCCGTATCTGTGTGTATTTGTGTGCGTGTGTGTGTATCTGTGTGTGTGTTAGTGTATCTTTAAGAGGCCCTCTGGCGCTACTGTTGCTGTTGTTGTTGTTGTTGGCTTGAAAAATCTCATGAGCTGCCACGACTTTGCCCCGTTTTGTGGGCTGCCTTCAAGTGAAAGTTTTACTTCGCTCATTTGAAATATTTTTGTAGCTACTTTTGCGTGGCATCTTCTAGTACGCGCCTCTGTCAGCCCCCCCTCGCTGCCCGCGCGTCTATGTAGCGCCCGCATTATTCAACGAACCAAGCAAGCAGCAGCAACCAACCTAACTGTTGTCGCTTCTCTCTTTTGTTGTCTATTTTCTGCTATTTGCCATTTGCTATTTACTGTATTTGCCTGCTTTTGGCAAACAGCGCACGTAATTCAAATTTAAAAATGTTTACATGGCAGCATGTGTTTGATGATGAGCCGACACTGTCGTAGATACAATGCACACACACACACATACAGAGAGAGATTCAGCTACATAGATACTTTAACACACACACTAACACACTCAGGCAAATTGCTGCTCAGTTGATTGCATATGTCAAGGCGCGCCGTGACTAAAGCATTCTATGGGTTTGACGCCAAAAGATACTATGATACGATACTATTACCTATCCAAATATATTGCCGCTTTGCAGATACTTTGGACCTCTAAATCAGCTATATTTGTTTGCATTGGATTTACCTGAAAGTAGAATAAAGAGATAAATCATAATTAGAAAAATTCTTGTTTGCATAATAAGCCAAATAAATTTATATTTTGAAGACGAGTTATAGACAAAACGTGTTAAGGATTCGGCCATGAAAAAACCGAAATAGTGATACTTTGAAAAAAAGGCAGCAACTTAAATGGGATTGTTTAAAAGAAATCTTTCATTCAACGCGAGTTATAGATTATATTTATAATTAAAAAAGCGAGGGCGGCAAGTAAATAATAAATAGTTTCAAAAATCTAGAAAAATCTTTTTATTTGTACCATATAAAATTCAAGCTCTAATATCGAGTTTAGATATATATATTTTCAAGCCAGTAAAAATAATAATCTATAATAAATTATTTAAATATAAATACTTTTTTCATTGTAATATTACTTCCGATTTTTGAGCACTGTATACAATTTTAAAGATTTGTAAATTATTTCGATAAAAAAGTTTCTTTGAACATTTATTGATTAGATCTACATATTATAATTCTTCTATACTTCAGATTTCTTTGACTTATGGTGAAAGCGATTACATTGATATCATTCCGGTATCTATAAGGAATATCATATAAAAGAGTTAATAATTTTAGTTGATAGTCTCAAAAAATCCAATTATAATGCCTAAAAATGTTATATCTGGAAAGCCCAATTAATAATGTCAAAACAAAAAATCCTTAAATTATTTGTAAAATTCTAATAAAAAGACAACAAAAATAATAGCTTAGTTGTATTCTCCTAAGTCGGGAGACTTCGGCTGATAGCAGCCTCTGTGGATGTAGGTGTTGAAATCGTTGGACCCAACACAAGAATCTCTTCCGCAATGGGCATCTGGTCCAGCGTCTTTCAAGCGGAGATTCATGCCATAGAGATCTGCTGCCTTAGTATCCTTCTCAAGGGAACTAGGGGAGCAAACATATGTATTTTTTCAGATAGCCAAGCTGCTATTAGGCCATTGTCATCCAGGAGCATCTTCTCCAGGATGCTTAAAGAATGGCATTACTACCTCAAAACCCTGTCCGCCCGAAACAAAGTCATGCTATGTTGGGTACCTGGACACTCGGGAGTGGATGGTACTACGAGTAATACGATCGCTGACGATCTAGCACGACAGAGTGCCTCCACCCTGACTACATCTCCTACGCCGTTTTGTGGTATTGGTTGGTCCACTATCAAAACCATGATAAACAAATGGGCCACAGGAGAACATACTAGGAGATACTGGTTCTCTCTTCCGGGGCTTCGTCAAGCAAAAGTGCTTGTCAAACCTCTGGATGCGATCAAGACAAAAGGTCTTGGCAGAATGCACCTAAAGCTCCTGGTAGCTTACCAATCTGGCTACCACACTGTTAGATATCATCTACAGAAAATTGGCCTATCGGACTCTTCAAAGTGCAGACTCCGTCTAGAAGACGATGAAAACACCAGGCATATTATCTGTGACTGCCCAGCGTCGCTATGGGACAGAGCCTGTCACATGGGAAAGAAACGGATTAGTCCCTTCCATCTTGGGTCAATATCAACAAAAGACTTACTGCTATTCATGCGGAAAGCGGAAAGTCTTTGGCTTTAATTTAACCTTTTGGTCGCAGTGCCCCACCTCTCTGTGAGGAACCCCTTAATGGAAAAAAATATTTTGATATATTTTTTATATGTTTTTTTATATATTTCTTTTATTTTTTTTAATTTCTTATGTATTTTATTTATTTATATTCTTTAATTTTTTTTTCAATCAAAACTTTAAAATTCGCTCTAACTAAAAAATTCCCTTTTATGCTTTTTAGTTTATTGCAATAAAGTAAAAGTAAATTTAGCTTCCGGCAAAAACGTTTTCGATATTCACGGCCAAGTCAATATTTTAGCTTCTCTAAGCCTTAAAAGAAATAGCTACTTAAAATTTATGAGCAAAAAAAGGCTTCTACTGACTAGTTGCTTTTTCAAGTCTCTTTCAAAGAAGCTTTTCCCAGAACCGTAAGACGTCTTTAGCATTATTCTAAAAAAAACCAAAGATTACTCAATACAGCGAAAAAAAAGCTTGAAAGACTTAACATTTCCATTTCGTTGGAACTTTGTTGTTTGCATGCTATTTTTTTTTTGTTGTAAATTTTTTGTTGGCCAACTAGTTAACCAACTGGTTGCTGGCTGCAGCTAATTGCTGTGAATTTGCAGTTCTCTATTTAGCAAATTATAATTCACACGCCGTAAAGTTGCGAAAAAGTATCTCATGCTTGACACCTGGCTTTGAAAAGCAAACGTTGGCTAAAAATACAAAAAAATATAAAAAATATAAGCATACACGTGTACATAATATAGTCCGATCTATGCATATACATAGTATATGCATGTTTTTATATAGTTTATATATGCCAGACGTGCTGCTGTCAAGCCGCAGATGTTCAAAATGCACTCACATCCATGTTGCAGATACAGATACAGCTACAGCCGCAGCTAGAGCTACAGATACAGATGCAGATACATATCGAAAGAAGAAAATTGTGGCGGGTGAAAATTTGTGGCACAGGCCAGCTGGCTTGCCATGTGACGGCTTTTCTCACTCGCCCTCGAACTTCGCTGCCTGCTTTGTATCTTGTATCTTGTATCTGACTCTCGCTGCTGCCTCTCTCTCTCTCTCTCTCTTTGTGTGTTTTGCCGCTGGACAGATAAAAATCAAGAGCAAGGCAAATATGTACGACAAACTCGCATAAAACGGAATAGTAACCAACCAACCCAACCAACAAACCGACAAACCAACACCGTACCAAACCTAACCTAACCAAACCAAACTGAACCAAACCAAACTGAACCGAACCAAGCAACCAACCAACAAAGAAAAACCAACCTGAACCCTCCTCTGCCCGCCGCGAGGCACGCTTCGTTGGACTGGATCTGCTGCGCCTGCTGCCTGATGTGCCATGTAGGCCATATCGTCGTCATCTAGTATTTGCCTGTTTACAGGCCCGACGCCCGACGCCTGGGTCCAGGACCAGGTCCAGGTAGTCAGCAGAAGGTCACACACACAGATACACACATGCACACAATCTCTAATACCATTGCACACAGGTATAGGCAAAAACAAAAACCCGCAGCTGATGTCCAATAGCTGCCAGCGCACATTTTTTCTGCTTTAGTATTCCTTTGGACATTTCCATGTGCTCCAAATGTATCTCTATGTGTAGCTGTATCTGTGTATTCGTAGTATCCGTATCTTTGTGCATTATAATTTGTGTTTAATTTTTCAAGTGCACAACTATGGTCACTGTTTGCTCCTATTTTCATTTTTTTTCCTTCTTTTATTTTGTGAGCACAAACAAATACTTAGGAGTTTGTATCTGTGTTTGTGTTTGTATCTGTGATAACCACATGTTCCAAATTGATTGCAAGTGTGATAATTGTAAACATGTGTGACCAAGCTAAATTATTGTCAACTGCAGCAAGTGCAGATACAAAGATACTCCACAACGTTGAGTATAGGTCCTTTTGGGTTTCATTTTTCCTTTTGTAGATACATTGAAAATGTAAGTAAAGCAAGTACGTGTAAATTGAGCAGCGTACAATGTATCTTACAGATAGTGCCAAGTAAGAGAACAAAATGGATATAAGCGAATTCCAAGTAAATATTAGATTACAATAACTTAAAGAGGTTTAGGAGAATTGGTTAACATTTTAAAAAAAGTTTTCAGAATGAATATCCAAGAAAATCCTCAGTTACTATAACTTTCTATAATGAGGTTGAAGAACATCTTCCAAAAATTTAGGAACTATCTTGATTAGTCAGTCGAAGAGCTGCTTAGAGAAGAGGGGGAATCTTAAGACATCTTATAATTTTAATTAAACAGATTCATGAAAAACTCACGAAAGTGTAAGAACTCCCTTTGTAGATTGAGGGGAGAAAAGTGATCTGAAAGAATTCCCAAGCAACTTCTCAGGTACTTCAACTTTCTAAAATTAGATTAAAGAAAGTTATCCAAAATTGTAAGAACTTCCTTAGAGAAGTGAGATGAAGAGCTGCTTACAGAAGAAGGTAAAACTTAAGACATCCCAACCAAACACTCGAATTTCTTTAAAATGATTAAAGAAAATCGACTGAAAGTGTAAGAACTCTCTCAGTTACTTTAACTTCTAAATGGTTGCAGAAAATCTTCCAAAATTGTAAGAACTTCCTTAGACTAGTGAGTTAAAAAGCTGCTCAGAAAAGAACGAAAAATTTAAGACATCCAAAGTAACTGCTCTTTAAGAGGATTCTTAAAAATCTCCTGAAAAAGGAAATCTCCTACAAAGGTCTTTGTAGACTAAACGAAAAAAAGTGATCTAAATTAATACCAAAATAAATTCTCATTTACTATAACTCTATATAATGAGGTGTAAGAAAATCTTCCAAAATTATGAGAAATTCCTTAGACTAGTGAGTTGAAGAGCTGCTTTAAAGAAGAAGGAAAATCGAAGGACATCCCAAAGTAACTGGTCGATTTCTATAACTTCCATTAAACAGATTTCAGAAAATGTAAGAGTGTAAGAACTTCCTTTGTAGACTGAAGGTGTAAAAACGATTTGAATGAATACCCAAGCAAATTGTTCGCTATCTTAACGAACTCAAATAACTTCTAAATTCCTTCAACGACTTAGACTTCAAACTAAGTAAACATTGTAGACTGAAGTTATACTAAGAGAAAAAAAGAGATTTAGACGAACTTCCAAGTTTAAAAAAATCTCTCAAAGTGCAAGAATTCCTTCTCTGCATATTGCTGTCTGAACTAAGAGAATCAAAGGTTAGGTCAGGCTGTACAGGCAGCTCAGATAGTGTCTGAGATCACCCAGACCCCATGAGATCCATTGTGTTGCCTAATTAAAAAGAAGGGAAGGAATAGAATTAAAGATGGGGAGGGATTGAGGAGGAGGATCAAAAGCTGTAGGCCATCCCTAATCACCTAAGTCTATCATATTGAAGAACCATTTTGAGGATTCGACGAATGCAGCCAGATCCGCCATGGGCACAAAGGCAAGACTACCTAGATCCTCAAAGAATGGTTTACCCAGAAACAGGGTTCGTCTTCTAAGAAGCGTCGGGCAGTCGCACAGCAGGTGTTGGATGCTTTCTGTCTCTTCCCATCTCCGCAGCTGCGGCAGAAATCGTGATGGGGAACGTGCAGCCTCTCAGTCATATAGCCAATGGAGCAGTGCACCTATGCAACTTCTACCAGGAGCTCAGATGTTCGCTTTGGATCATATCTCGGCCAGAGTGCTCGGGAAATATGACAACCGGACACCATGTCCCATTTTCCTTCAGCAAGAGCTCCATCCGTCTCCTTGATTTGCGTTACGACGTCGTGTGATGTAAGAGAAGCAAAGATTTCTAAACGAACCACGTGTAACTTCTCGATTTGTATAACTTTTAATTGATATAAGAAAATCTCCCAAAATTGCGATGAAATGCATTATAGGAAAATTATCCCAAAACTAAAAGCACAAACTTTGAGCAATACTTAGTCCTCATTGCAGACTGAAGAGCTGATAAGAGAAAAGACGAAAAGATATCTGAATGTATCCCATGCAACTAAGTGGACATTGTAGATATAGAAAGGCTACGAAGTGAAGAAAGGACATCTTAACCCAATTTCAATAAACTCTTAAATTTTTACAATTAAAATTGGCTCAAAAAAGTTCTTCAAAGGGTGCAGAAACTTCTTTATAGATGATTTTAGGCTGAAGACGCATATACTATATTCAGACAATGACTGATTCTAATATTTAAGATAGAATAAATATTCGTTCAAGAAGGAACTGGGCTTAAGAAGCGATCCCTCATGGGCAGGTAAATAGTCGCCATGTTCGGAGAGACCAAATTAAAGTTCTTCGAAACAAGAGTTCTTCTCGAACTATATGGGTCACCAAAACCATCATCAGTGTTCCAATAAGGTTACATATGAAAAACCTACATAAAAATGGTAAATCTTCAGATGATGAGCCTACAAAAAAAACTATTTAAGTCACCTTTCACCATGAACATTTTAAGGTGATTATTTTTTATTATAATTGTTCTTTCTGCTATACAATTTCTAAAACAACATTCACAAAAAAATTTTAGCTTATCATACCATGTCAAGTTTCAAATTATGATAACTATTTACTTCCGCTTATAAACGCCCAGAAGACATCACTTTCAAAATTTCAGACCGGCTTAAGCTAATCTGATTTGTAAACTTTTCAAGTTGTCAAACTAATTATGCTAAGTTTTTGATGTATCTTTATAAACGATTAACGTTAAAACTAAAACAATGGTTCGAGTTAATTATGTTGTCATATTTTTAATTTAAAGTTAATTGTTGTAAAATAAAATATATTAAAACAAAAGAAACAAAGACGTGCCTCAGCAACATCGAGCGATAACTCAATCTTTTTAAAGATGTCTCTGAATTTTTAATTATTTTTTTTATTTTCTGTCAGTTTAGGTTAGGCTCGTCCATAATTTACGTGTCATAATGATCAACATAAATATGTTTATCTAGTCAGCTAGTTAAAATAAAATTTTATTATGAAACTTAATGGCTTTACGGTCAATATATTTTTTTTTTTTTTTTTGTTAATGACTTTTGGAGCTATAAGCCAGTTGTCAATTGTTTACAAGATAAAACTTGTTTATATTAAAAACATTGACACAGTTGCCTCACAGCTATGCTACGCATATTATCTTGAAGATTTAAAGATACAATTTTTTGTGATAAATGCATTATATAAAAATAAATGAATTTTTGAGTTTTTGCAATGAAAGAAGAAGAAACAATTTCTATGAGACATTGGAAAATATTTAGTAAGATCTATTAAAGTGCTTATTACTTTGAGATGACGCGGAAAAAGCTGTTCAAAAAGAAATGAGATAAATGTCTTAACTCAAGAAGAAGATAATAATCGACAAGCCCTACGAAGAAAAGAGACATGGAACTTTAACTAGATGCTAGATGAAGAAAGCGCTAGATAATAGATAGATAGTTTTTACAACAACATGAAAACGTTTTACGCATAGATAATCGAAATCTTTCAATTCTTTTGCGATAATAGCAATAGATTGCATTTCCTACTAGTCCTAGATTTCAGAGATGAACTTAATTAACAGAGATGATTCAAGTCAAGATTCTATGACTACCAAATATGGTAGCCTTTCTTCTAGCGAAAGCTTCAGACATTGGTTAATTCGCCTTAAGATAAGCAGGGTTTGATATCTTTTTGGAGATGTCTTATATGTCATACGTTTTTTTTCCAGCAAAGATGATGTGTTTGAGACAACCAATCCCCTTGGCTTTGTAATTGAAGTTTACATGTATATATAGGCAGATGATATGTATGTATTCAATTTTTCCTACGATGGAAACTGGGTGGTCAGCATAAGAAACGTGAATTATACTTGCTTTAGATCTCAGCAAACAATTCATAAGAATTTATAAAGAGACTTTGAGAAGAGACGTCTTTGAGATAAAAGTTTTAGGTAAGATCTTTGGCCGTTCACGTGCGGTCAGTAGTCAAAAATCTCTTCATAGCCGGGAGAATTTATCAAATGACTTTAAGAAGAGACTTCTTTGAGATAAAAGTTTTATGTAAGATCTTTGGCCGTTGACGTGCAGTCAGTAGTCTAAAATATCTTCATCGGCGGAAGAATTTTTCAAGAGACTTTGAGAAGAGACGTCTTTGAGATAAAAGTTGTACGTAACATGTTTGTGGGCGTGCGGTCACGTGCTACCGCATCCAATCGAAAAACAAAGAGCTCTAGAGAACATAGATGAATTTCTTGGACTGAATAATTAATCAACTACGGGTAATCTCCAACGTGTAGTAGCAACTTATCCAAGTGGTACACCGTGTCATATTTTGAAAGGATCATCTTCAGTTAGTACGATAATGTACAGTAGGCGTGCACGAAGCAGAGCTGCCTGAAGGAACTTTCTGTATCAGTCATGATGTTCAGTGAAGAATCTCCAGGCTGTTATAAATATTGAGACAGGGGAATACCGTGTCTTCTTCTATTGGTATGACCATATGGAGTAGTCGTGTAGGAAACAGGCACCTGGAGAGACGTTCAGAAAATCTCCAGGCTAGAAACTGAGCCAAAAGAGAGATAAGAGATTTTAATGGTCTTTGTTAAACTTTTGGATTCGATGATAGAACTTCCTAAGCCAAGGCATATCTTAACCGCGCTGCTTTACCATCAACGTTCCCACAGAAAACGCAGCACAAATCTATTATGATTCACATAAACCCAGCTCTCTCTCTCTTCCCTTTCATCCTGAGTATCCCTGACTATTTAGCTGCTAGTTTTATTTGTTCAAATAACACTGTGACGCAGCTGCTTCAAGTTGGCCAAAATTGGCTCATTGTCTTTTCATATTTTCATCTAATCCCTGACAAAAAACAAGACATGTCCAGTTGAGTTTTATGTCTTTTATTTTTTTTGTGTTTTGTGACGTCATTGTGTCAGCTTTTCAGACCTAAGCTTTTAATTGCTCGGTTAGCTCTGTATTTTGTATGCGTCTCTCTGTCCGTCTGTCTTTATCCCTGGTTCGCTGTCTACTATTTGTCTATGCAGATACTTTTTGCACTCAGTGTGCTGCTGTTTGGTCTATGCACAGGTTTGTGTCGTGTAAACTTTTGTGGCCAAAACAAAACATCAACGTCAAGTTTTTTGAATTACTTTTGCGGTTCCCGGCTCTTATTATTATTTAAGAGTTTCTTTTCACATTGTTTTTGTTTGTTTTGTTTCTGTTTTCGTTTTCGTTTTATGTTTTATGTTTCATGTTTTGCTTGTTGCTTTTACTTCAGCAACTCAAAGCAAATAAAATATTTATATGCCAGCTAGAGAACTTATGGCACTTCTCTTCTGGAATTCCGAGTTTTACGTCAATCTCTTTCGCATCATTTTAATAATTTAGTTAAGTAAATTTATTATTATTTGCTCTCTGCTCTCGGCGTTGTTTACCATTTGCGTTAATTTGCTTTAATTTAATTATGGAATCGTGCGCCCTTTCATATCATCGTCAACTTCAGGGAGTTCTGCCAACAAAACTTTTCCTTTTGATTTGCATATTTACATTCATGTTATTTTTTTTTTGGGAATAACTTAGATTTTCGGATTGTGTCAGTAGCAGTGTATTACTATATAACTATTACGTACAAGTTTGACGTAATACAAATCATCATCATCATCATCTCGTCAACAACAAAAGGCTTACACCAAGCTAGCGTGAATAAGGGTTTTAGGGATGCCGGAAAAAATTTCCACTTAAATCTGGCAATTAAAAGTTTTAATTGATTTCATACAAGCTTTCCTGAAAACTGTACCAACCAACAGTCCCTTCCCTGCTCACTTGCCCACACTCATTAAATAAGAGCGTAAAATATGTATTAATAAATTTGATATACCAAAGTTTATAAACGAATAGCAACAAAAAATTGTATCTTTGGAGGAATGACGAATTTAAGTTACTCTTTTATAGAAAAAAGAGTAAGACAAACTATTAAACTTTTTATATAGGTATAACTAGAGGCCAGCTCAAGATAACGAAAGAATTATTGTATATCTATTTTTTTAATATTTTATTCCTCTAACCACTCAGAAATCAAGCTCTATTTGAAACTTAGATTCTTCTCGCCAATCGATAACCGATATCATATACGTCTGTATGAAAGCAGAGATCTCGGAGACCAAGAAATTTTAACAAAAGATGAAGAGAAACCAGAGCAACGATTTTGAGTAATTTCAAGGGGATATCTACAGTCTAAAGTAGCCTATTTAAGCTACAACAAAATTCCTCCTTAATTATGAAAAGCAGATGAAAATGTTTATAGGGACAGACGGAATCTAAAATCCATCAAATAGCAAAATGCTGCATAAAAATAAACCCTTAATACTCTATAATCAGGGCCCTGAATAAGCGGCAGAGAGCAGGCAGATAAAATTATGCCATTAAATTAAGCCATTAAATCAAATAATTACTCATTTGTTATTTAAATATGTCACTGGTAAACAGTTTTAAATATTTTTAAAATAAAAAAAATTCTCCACAAGACAGTTTATAAAAACCGGTAGCCAAATAAAAATGGTATAAAGCAGCATAATTAACATATTTAAAAAAAATAGAATGTTAATTTTTTTGCGATTTTTACAATTTTTGTATATATAAATAAAATTTACAAGTAATATAAGCAACGTTAAATGCAAACTTTTTTAACTTTTTTAAAAGTTTGCAACCTTTTTTGCATGTATGTAAAAAAATTTTGTTCGGAAATAATTAATAGTAATAATTAATTAATATTTTTTTGGTAAAAAAAAAGCAGAAGATATACCCAAATAAGTAAACAAAAAAATTAATAAAAGACTACAAATAATAAAATAATACAGTAAAAAAAATAAAATTTATATAATAATAAAGTAAAATAATAATAAATAAAGTAAAATAGTAATAAATAAAGTAAAATAGTAATAAATAAAGTAAAATAAAAAAAAAATAGTATTAACAAAAAAATAAATAGTATTAAAAATAAATCAAATAAAAACACTAGTATAAATTATAAAAAATAATTATAAAATATAAAAAATAAATGCGTGAGAGTAAAAAAAAAAAATTCCCAGAGAAACTCTTAACTGGCATTGAAATATTTTTTTAACTGTCTTATATTTAAGTTTAATTGTAAACTATAATAGGAGTAATCCTGAAAATTGAAGTAAGAATTTAGGGATTTAAAATGCAATTCGACTAAATTTCGTTTAAAAGAAGTTCCAATCACTTAAATTAAAATACAAAATTTTGCGATGAAAAATTTGAATTGTTTGAAACGTAAATAAAAATCATTAAAATGCTGTTCAAACATTTTCTGAAATTTTATATTTTGTAATAAAAAATATATACATTTATTTTTTGAAAAATTTGAACTTCAAAGAACAAGAGTGCCCATAACCTCATAAAACTTTTTATTTTTAAATTTTCACAGAACTGTGACGTGCTGCGATTTGTCTTAGCTTGAAAAACATATAAAATATATGTTCGAGCATCTGGAATCGAAAAAATACATTTTGAGGCTATCTTATACATAGCATGCGAACATTCCTTAGTATGCGGAAATAACCTCAAAAAAGCGAAAACATATAAAAAAAACTTTGTTGAACAACCCTATTGAAAATAAAGTATTTTGAGGTATTTTAAGGTTTTGGCAGAACTCTGACGTGTTTTTTTTACAATCTATTCCATAAACAATAAGTAATGTTTTGGAAATTAGAAATTATCAGAAGAAAAAACTCAAATGAAAGGTACCCATTCCGTTTTCAGTAGAACTCTGACGTGCTGCACTTTTATGGAACTAGGATTTGGATTCAGCGAAATCGAAATGCATTCGAAAGTGGGTTTTATTTTTTAATTTGAATTCATAAACTTAAAAATATCCATAGTTCTGTAGTCGATTGTCTTAATAACGATACAATCGGTAATCGAATAGTAGGAATAGATAAAACATACTTGAGTCAAAAAAAAGAAGCAGATGGATGAAAAATGCACTCAAAAGATCTTTGACCGTATTCTTAAAGAATATTGCTGCTATGAGAGTATATGGACAAAGTTTAGCAGATTAAGAGCCATGACTCGGTTACAGCAGCTCTAGCCAGGAAGCTCTTAAAGGCGTAAGCCCGGCCTCCATTAAAGGAGCTCCCGTCATGAAGAAAATGATTGGGCCGAAAATATTCCTAAGCAAGATAATATAAACCAAACACACACTTCGAAAAAGGTTCGGCTGGGGTAAACTCGACCTCCATTAAAAGAACTTCACTCATGAAGAAAACGATTGGGCCGAAAATATTCCCAAGCCAGATGATATAATCCAAACACACCCTTCGTTAGATTATGCTGAAGAAGATTCGGCTGAAAAAGGTTCGGCTGTAAAAGCTCTAGACAGAATGCTTTCTAAGGGATAAAGTAGATCTCTATTAAAAGGTGTCGGGTTAGTGTTGCGGTCAATAAAAAAACGATTTGCTTTTTATTTTGCTACAAAATATTCCCCAGCCAGATAATATAATCCACACACAGACTTAGTTAGCTTAGGCTGAAGAAGAGTCGGCTGAAGAAGTTTCGGCTGCAGAAGCTCTAGCCAGGAAGCTCTTAATGGGGTAATCTCGACCTACATTAAAAGAAGAATAGGGTTGGGCCAAGCCAGATGATATAATCCACATACAGACTTAGTTAGGTTAGGCTGAAGAAAATACGGCTGAAGAAGATTCCTCTGAAGAAGGTTCAGCTGCAGAAGCTCCAGACAGAAAGCTGTCGAGGGGATAAACTAGATCTCTATTAAAAGGTCACGATTTAGTGTCACAGTCAAGGAGAAAAAGATTTGCATTTTATATTTAATCCTAACCCAGATGATATAGTTCACACACTAACCAAGGTCATGGTCAGTTGGTTAATTACATTAAATGCTCCAAATGGCAGCAAAGAGACAGAGAAAGGAGCGAGAACTAAACAGAAAGTGAGCATAAAAAAATTTGTCAATTTTAGAAACTACTTTCAAGTGCAAAATCTGAGCTATTATCCGAGAATTTGCATGACAGTCGTCCGGGTGGGTTCCCGGGGCGTCTAGCCATATAAATCGTTGCCATATGTAAATGAATTCTTTCTTCTTGCCAAAACTTTTAGTTTCAATGTGAGTGAGTGTGTATCTGTGAGAGGGGGATTTCGTGTAGCTAGTTATATGTAAAGTATTTTTGGGGTGTGGCAGTGGCGTTGGCGTTGAGGTTGGCGCTGACGTTAGCGTTAACGTTGACGCAGAAGCTGGCGTCGCCTCTCTATGATAAATGAGCCGGGTAACTCGGTCTGTAGCTTTAGGAGCTGCGTGTTTTACGCACTGCACGCAGTACTTTATTTATGTGTATGTATGTGTGTGTGTGTGATAAATTAACATAAGATTAGCGATCAGTGGTAGCGGTAAAAATAAAAACAAAAACAATAAAAAATATATACAATACATATGTATATGTATGTACAGAGACCCTCGCACATGCTCTATATATGTATGTATAAGTGTTCACAAAAAAGTGAAAAAAAAATGAAATAAAATAAAATAAAAACAGCCGGGCACTTACACAGATACAAACACACACACAGATGCACACACATATAGCTACACACAGAGAAAACATAAATGAATAATGTGCACTAAGCGTAAAACCCACATGAGAATTGAAATTAAAAGGACAATAGATAAAAGACACGCACAGCCAGCCGGGGAGAGCGAGGAGAGGAGAGTGAGAGAGCGCTCCAGTGTCACAGTCAAAACAGCCGACAGTGAGCAGCGGCAAGCGGAGGGTAGGCCAACAAGGCAGTGCTACGTCCTTTAGGTCCTTGACAAGCCAGGACAGCAGCTCCGGCACTGAGTCTCGACTGCTCGACTGGTTGTGTTGGCAGCAGGCAGCTCCTACTTTACTACAACTACTGCTCACTGGCCCGAATCTTTCGGGTGTTCTTGTTGTCAGCTGGCTTCCAGGCATCGTGAGTGTCCGTATCCTCGCATATCCTGTGGCCCCAGCCAGCCAGCCAGCACAGTGTGCATAGTTCAAATTGTACATATTTGAGCATTTACTACAACATGAAATACTCTTACATAATATAATAAAAGCAAATTGTATTTGAGCGTAGTCTTTGAAAGATACTCAAAAATGTGCTTTTGGATAGATAAATGAGTATCTTAAAGAGCAGCCAGCTCAACTTTAGAGACATCCTAAATCAGCTAAATTTAAGTGGAGCTGTGTGAAAAGTATTAAAATGTGAAAAATTGGAGAGAACTTCATAATAAAAAACATTCTTCTTAGCGGAGGTGTTTGGGTCTTGCAGTTCTACTTCTTTTAAAGCTCAAAGAGTTAAAAGTATTAATATATACATTATATATTATATCATCTCGCTTGGAAATATTTCCGGCCCAATCATTTTCTTCATGACGCGAGCTCCATTAATGGAGGCCGGGTTTAAGAGCTTCCTGGCTAGAGCTGCTTTAACCAAATCATGGCTCTTGATCTGCTAAACTTTGTCCATATACTCTCATGGCACCAATATTCTTTATGAATACGGTCAAAGATCTTTTCAGTGCATTTTCCATCCGCCTGCTTCTTTTTTTTGACTCAAGTATGTTTTATATATCCCTACTAATCGATTACCGATTGTATCGTTATGAAAACTTTCGACTACAGAGCTCTGGATATTTTTAAGTTAAGAAATTCAAGTTAAAAAAAAAAAACAACTTTCGAATGCATTTCGATTTCGCTGAATTTAAATCCTAGTTCCATAAAAGTGCAGCACGTCAGAGTTCTACTAAAAAAAAGAAATCTGAGAAGAAGATACTTCCAGCTCTTCGTGATAGCGCTAGGTGAGCATAATAAGTATCTTAAAGCTTTTGCGCTTTTAGTCCAAGGTTCTTTATTGGCTGCGATTTAGTATTTTTCTAAGGTGGTTCAATTTCATAAACGTGAAGCAAAGAAAAGATAAGCTCTGAATCAACATATGTATGGAAGCTATACAAAAAAATGCAACATTTTTGATGCACTTGCACACAAATGTGTTTAGTCTTACAAAAAATGCAATTGACAAAGAAGAAAAAATGTCTAACATGTTTAATTTTAGTCTACACGTTTGTGAAGTTGGATCAAAATTGGTACCCTATTTCATATACAGGGTGGTCAATCTAGTGTTTATTTGACTTTTAAGACGCATATATAGGTAACTATTTAGTAAAAACATTGACATTTACGAAATGGGACGCTATACGCTTGAAGAAAGTTGGGATATATTAAAAACTTATTTCCAAAGTGGTGAGTCTTGAGTTTGGCCGAAGATGGCGAAATTTATCGAAAAATCATCTTTTCGGACGAAGCTCATTTCCACCTCGGTGGTTATGTTAATAAACAAAATTGTCGTGGGGCTCAAAAAATCCAAAAGCGTTTCACGAGAAGCCAATGCACCCACTACGAGTGACTGTTTGGTGCGGAATTTGGTCTGGCGGCGTCATCGGCTCATTTTTCTTCGAAAATGAAGAAGGAGCCGCCGAAACCATCAATGGCGTGGGCTACCGCGCAATGTTGAACGACTGTTTCTTCGAACAAATGGAAGATGAAGCTTTGGACGATATTTGGATTCAACAAGACGGCGCCCCGTGCCCCACAGCGAACGCCACAATCGATCTTCTGCGCACAATCTTCAGAAATCGCATAATCAGCCGAAATGGCGTTGTGAATTGGCCACCAAGAAGCTGCGATTTGACGCGTTTGGACTATTATCTTTGGGGTGCGGTGAAAGATGAATGTTATGCCAACAATCTGCAAACAATAGATGAGCTGAAGGACGAGATTGGAGCCGCTATTGCCAGGATAAGGCCCGAAACAATCGAAAATGTGCTCAAAAATTGGACCGATCGAGTGGCATACTACCAAGCCAGCCGTGGTGGTCATTTAACCAAAATTATTTTTCAAACATAAATGTCATGAACCAACCTTTCAAATAAAACTTTGAACATTGAAAAATATTCAACCGTTTTGTTTTTATAGCAAAATTAAATTCCAATTTTTATATGGACCACCCTGTGATACCATACAAAAGTTGAACCAGAGTTTTGCTTAGAGACATTCAATACGAGGGAATTACTCCCTTAGTTCTTCACAAAAATTGCCCGTACTTTTCTCACGACGGCCTTGGATACTTTAAAAAAAAAAGGGTAGTACGGTTAGTACTCCTATTGACAAACCTTCTCAACTTTTTCTTTGCCTATTAGCCTAATTTTTTCGATCGTATTTCTATGTTTTTCCAAAACTTTAAAGTCTGGCAGCTATTTTTAGTTAGGTCTTATCAGCTTTGAGATCTTGGTGTGTCTACAGACGTATATATATATAATTCCTTGACTGAATATAGTCGTCCCTGGGAGGAGCCTGAGGATCTCTATTAATAACTGTAATATTTTCAACTTTCCAAATGCGCTCTTTAATGTCAAAGCCTTAAAAAAAATCATGTGTGATAACATTTGTAGTATTTATTTATTTTTTTATTTATATTTTCAATCATTAACATTATCTTTTTTACAAATAAATTGCTAACAAATAATACCAAAACAATATGGCAGGCTAAATGTGAAATTTGCCATATAAAAATAATATTTTTATTTAAATACATATATAAAAAATAAATTCTTTATATTGCTTTAGCGCTTGTTATTATATTTTAAGTACTTTATAAAAAACAGTCTATTTGTTCAAGTTTTTTTGTACAAATTTTTCTCTTTGGCTTTTATTTGGTTAGCTGCAGTTTGAACTAAAACAAACAATTTTGCATTTAAAGCTTTAAATTCATTTCACAAATCAATTTGTATCTTTCAACTGTTGGCCTATTTGACAGCACTTTGATAAAGTATCTACGATATTTAATATTTCAACACACTATTTGCTGTTGTGCTAGATAAGAGTTTGATTGCATCAACTGACAAACACTCACTGAAGTCTTCGAACTTAGTCATAGGCCCTACTGCTAATAATAGAACAAATTTCCAAAACCTTTTAGCTTGAAAGATATGCCCGTTTCTGGCAAGTGTATTAAAAAATAAAATACCAACATATTTTCCAACTAAAGCGCATTTAAGTGTAACAAGCTGAAGCGACAGATGGAGTAAAAAGATTGGCCAGAAAAAAGCAAAAATAGACAATGGCTAAAAGTATCTGTGAGCTACGCCATGTATCTGTATCTGTGTGACGTTGTGACGTTGTGTTTGTGCGAGTGGCAATTACTTTTATGCTGAATGTTTTAATATTTAATAAATGCAACAATGATTTAGTAGCTTTTCAGTATCGGAGTGATATATATATATATATACAAGTTACTATGTTACTACCCACAACATTCGAACCAAGTCCAAAGCAATCAAATTCAATGACATTGTACGCATGACAAATTCGTTAGATTCTCATTGCAATTAAATATTGAACAGATTTCGAGTTGTCAAACCGAGAGAACAAAAACAAATGGCATAGCATAAAAAAAAAAGATACTACAGAGCGCGTTTCCGAGAGTTTTGGTATTTTTTTGTATTATTATTTTTGTCTTTTGTTGTTTGGGTGTCATGGCTGGACTGAGTTACTAATTTGTTAATGGCTGTTCAATGATTTATGCCACATCCAAATGCCATCAATGAACAACCCAACCTAAACCTAAACCCAAACAAAATAAGTTCAAACTCAAGTTTTGTGGTTTCTAGGGATTTGAGCCTTAAAACTTGTTTAGTTTAGTTGAGTTTAGTTGCTTAAAAATGTATTTATTGTGTGCTAATTTATTGATTTGTTTGCTTTAGTTAATTAGTTGTAAATATTTTATATAGTCCCAGTCAAAAGGTGAGAAGGAAACGCAAAAAAACAACAACACAAATGGGAAAGTAAATAATGTATATAAAACAAATCATAAATGCATTACTTTGCTCATATTAAGTGTACAGAGTCCTTCGTTAGCTAGTTACAAACTTTGACAATGGGTGACTCTGTTACCAGGCATCAAAATTTTAAAGCTAGCTATCTGTTCTTAATTTATATACGCTTTGTTTGACCTTCGTCGAAACGACGACGGAATTTTGAGTTTTTTTTTCTCATTAAAACCAGGCCCTGACAATTGCATCAAAATTTTAAAGCTATCTGTTTGTTCTTATTGTATATACGCTTTGTTTAACCCTCGTCGAAACGACTACTAAATTTGCAGCAGCCATATGCACTCTTCAGCAGCTGTTTTTTTTTTCAACTAAGATCAGGCTGTAAAAATTGCATCAGAATTTTAAGGCTACCTATCTGTTCTTAATTTATATACGCATTGTTTAACCTTCGTCGTAACGACTACTAAATTTGCAGAAGCCATATGCACTCTTCAGCTGCTAAAGTTGTGCCGCAAGTTCGCACAAGAGTATAAAAGCAAACATTGAAAAATGCTTAAAGAAATGTGCGTCGTCGATATGACGAAAGGTTGTCAATAATAGACAGTAGAGTGGCTAACAAATTACATAAAAAATAGACGAAAAACAATAACGTACAGTATACGGCTATAAAAAGTAACTTTTAAGACCTAACTGGGAAGACATAGCGCTTTGAAAAAGGTGCGTCGTCGATATGACGAAAGGTTGTTAATAGTGTGACAATTTGTTTGCCAACAAATTACATAAAAAATAGATGAATGACAATAACGTACAGTATGAGGCTATGAAAAGTTACTTTTAAGGCCTGACTTGGAAGACATAGAGCTTTGAAAAATATGCGTCGTCGATATGACGCAGGGTTGTTAAAATAAAGTTAGCCGTGTTAGTAGCAGATACTTCCAAGACAACATATTCTCAGTAGACTCAACTCCTTCAAAAGCGTCGCGAAGAAAAATACTCCACCAAAAATACCGCCTATTGACGAGTAAAGTTTAGCTACGTTTTATGCCAGACCCTGTATTATTGTATCTGTAGCTATAGCTGTATCTATAGCCATAGCAACGATAGCGATTTCTGTGAATTTTGCGCCAACAAAAACAAATATTCATACAAAGTAAATAAAATGTTATTTACCTTTGCAACAAAATGCAAGAAGCGACAACGTCGACAATGACAACGACTTCAAGAACCTCTGTGCAGAGTTCAAGTATTGCAAGGTTTCAAATTGGCTTCACTCAGTTTCAGATACAGTTTTGGGTAGGGTTTGCTTTGCATTGGGTTGGGTTCGTTTCGATTCGAACGCGCGCTTATCAAGCACAAGATAGCCGCCCAAGAGTGTACAAACAGACAATATGATTTTACAAAATGTGCGGCGGCTGTATTGGGTAAACAAAATGTGACGCCGCCGATACCCGGCCGGGAGACGGAGGTTCTCCGTTCCACCGAAAAACCGAACCCATAATCAATGCCAACAACACCGAGAAGGAGGCAACGCACTCATCAGCAATGGCAAATATCATTGATAACTGGAGCGTTGTGAACATGGAAAAAGCATCGAGTAGTACTCATACCAAGCATCGAAAATCATCGAGTATGCCGAGCGAGCAGCGGAGCACATTGACAACCAACACTCAAAAGGTAAGCGTCCAATTGAACAGCAAAAGGCAACACACAAATTGGACAGCGGGATGGATATCGGAGCGGGTACTTAAATGGCAACTATTGTACAATGCTCACAATCAATGCTGATGATAATGAGGATGACGATGGTGACGATGGCGACGATGACAACGTGCACAAATATCCACTTAGGTGTTCCGAATGCAGAGTAGGGGCGACCAAACGTTGCAATGTGTTTGCCATATTGCAATCGAAACTGGGCAAACAGCGGTTGGCACAGTGGTCGGAAAGGTGCTCAAACGAATTAACCAAAGTCAAAGTAGTTGACCAATGTGGACTTTGGAACCGCTTTGAAAGAAAGCAATGTTTGATTTTGGGGAGTATGCTGCCTGACAGCGGCAGAGATGCACAGAGCCTTAGTTGACCAAATTTGAGCTTATAACAACTTTGATAGAAAGCTGTATGTCTGGATGTGTTGAAGTCTCCCGAAGTTGACTTTAAAACATCTTTGGATGAAAGATAAAAATTCGTGTTTTCAGATTAGTTTTGTTTAGGCGAAGGTTCTTTCAAATTTTGTCGAGAAAATCAATGTTTGACTTTTGAGTATAAGATGCTGTAAGACATTTACAGAGCATTAGTTGCCCAAATTTGGTCTGAGAAAGACTTTGGTAGAAAGCTGGATGTCTGGATGTGTTGAAGTCTCCCGAAGTTGACTTTAAGCATCTTTGGATGAAAGATCCATAAACGACTTTTTAGAATAGTTTGGTTTAAACTAAAAGCTTGGCGAAGCATATACGAATTAAGAATCTTTAAGCCTTCTAACAATCTTCAATAGAGCTTTCCAAGACAGCCACGACTCTTTATAAAGAGCTTCAACTTTGAAACTATATTTTGATACCACTGTGCTACCCCCCAAACCCCCCGTCCCCCACCATTCTTCCCACCACTCCTCCTTTCTCAAATACTGCGTTTGTTATATTGAAACCGAGCGTGAGCAAAAGAATATTTCGTGAATTTTGGATTTTTGGTCGGCTTATCAGAAGCAAATACCACACACACACACACGCACACACTCATACACACACACACACATGCATGCCTCACACGTTTTTACCGTTGTTGTTTGGGGTTACTGTTATCTTATTACTTATTGATTTTGTGCGTTATCAACGCGTCGCGAGGTAAGCCGAAAAAAAAATCAAGAAAGCACAAAAAAATGAAGGAAAAACTGAGCATTGTGAAGAAGAAGAAGAAAGAAAGAAAAAAAACAACGTACAAGAAGAAATTGAAATACAACTGAAAAGTGATGCGAGCTCTAAAGTGAAAAGCAAATGAGACGATGCGACTAAATTGAAAAAGCAAAAAAGAAAGACGCAAAAATAAAGAGACACTAAGACTGACAGACAGAAGGATGTTGGCTTATTGTACCGAGGGCAGCCTAATAAGTTTCTCACTTCAAGAGGTGTAATGTAAGAGATGACAGTATGGTCACTTTTCCAAATAATGGGTTGAGCTCAAAGTTCGCAAAATATAATTATCTCAGGAATGGCTTTTTGACTCAGATCAAAGCTTTTAACATAAAGTTTTTTTTTTTTTTTAATCTGGAGCTGGATGTGGAAGCAGTTCTTAACTCAGTTTAAGATCTCTGTTTTTTCGCAAAATTCATTAATTTTTTGCTTTCCTTCAAATCAGTTTCACATCTGTCCAGCATTGCTCAATAAAGGATGTAAATAATGTCACTTGTACCCAAAAAAAAATGTAAAAAAAAAACTCCCTGTTGCCATGGCAGTTCCATCTCTTTTCTTTGGACGATAGCATCACTTCTTGAACTTTCAACTTCATGCTGTAGATACCACATAGTATTTTTCAAGCTCATCGTATTCTATTTTATTTTGTCGTTTCCATTCCCTTCTAGCTATCTATCTTTTTGTATCACTTCCTAGGGCTACTTATCGTATCGTAATCTTTCGTTCTTGTATCCTATCGTATTCTATCAAAATACATTTTATATTATTTTTTTGATTCCATTCCCTTTTAAATCTATTTGTATTTTTGTATCCTTCCTAGGACTTCTTATTGTTTGTTGCAATGTTTCGTAATTTATCCATATATTTTGTACTGCATCTTATTACATCCTATCTACCCTATAGCATCTCTTCGTATCTTGTTGTATGCTATCGTTTCCTAACCTATCCTATTGTATACTATATTCTTCTAACTTATCCTATCGTAACATTTTAGTATTCCATTGTTGTCTAGCATCGCCTTTCATATCTTATAGTATCGTATATTCTAGCCTAAGCTATCCAATCCAGTCGCATCTTGTCTTCCTATATCCTACCCTATCCTATTCTATGTCATGTAATCCATCTAATCCATTTTTTTCTTATTCTATCATATATTATTCTACCCTACCATACTTAATATATGCCATTATTTCGCATAGTATCTTAGTCTATTTGATTAATTCGTATCTTGTCGTGTTCCACAGTATTCAATAATTGGCATTCGTATCTTGTAGTGTCACATTGTATCTTGTCGTATCATAACGTATCCTATTATATCATATCCTTTCACATTCCTTTCCTATCCCACCCTACCCCATTCAACTCTATCCTTTCCTTTTATATTCCAGCATATCTTATCCAATCTTATCTTATCCTATCCTATCCTATCTTATCCTATCCGATCATATCGTATCCTATCGTATCCTATCGTATCCTATCCTATCGAATCCTATCCTATCGTATCCTATCCTATCTTATCCTATCCTGTCGTATCCGATCCTAAGCTAACCTAGCCCAGCCTATCTTATTCTTATTTATCCAATGTTATTCATTTATCCTATTTTATCGTATCCCATATTCAGTCATATCCAATTCAATCTTGTCCTATCGCATTCTATCTTATATAGTATCCTATAGTATCCTATAGTATCATATAGTATCCTATCGATTCCTGCATTTCCTACTATATCCTATCATACCTACCCTGCAATGTCCTATAAGACCCTTTTCTATCCAATCCTATTATTTTTTATCATATCCCATCTTATCCTTTCTTATTATATATTATACTTTCCTATCCTATCCCATCCTATGCTATCTATCCATATTATCATTTTCGTTCTTATCCTATCATATTCTTTCGTATAGTAACGCAGTCTTTTACATCCTTTCGTATCCTATCGTATTCCATTGCATGGCATCCTAACGTTTCCCGACTTTCCCATCTTATCCTATCAAACTTACCCTATCATATCTTAGTATAAAGCTCCTTCCCATCCTATTCAACTATCTAACCTACCCTATCTCTTCCCAAAAGGCTCAAGGACTACTCAAAATTCATTTCAACTCACTTTTTGTACATTTAAGTCAATTTTTAACTCACGACTGGCTGACTGGCAAACACAAACTAAACTATAACCATTCCATGCTAACTACGCGTAAAATTCCTAATTCGCCAACTTATTAAACTACCCTCGCTATGTGTGTGTGCGTACGTGTGTTGGTGCTTTGCTGTCGCGCCTCATTACACTTGAAGATACTCGCAGTACTTTGCGCACTTTTCGTACTTGGCCAAAGATACTTTTGCTGGGCTCACGCTGATAAGGATGAGCGCACGGTCTCCTCCCAGGCAGTATCCTCGTTGTCTGCTTAACATTAACTTGACTTGCTCTTGTCTTCTTGTCGTTGTTGCTGTTGTTGTTGTTGTTGATTATTTTTTGCTGTTGTTTTTGTTGTTGCCTTTTTACGCGTCAAATTGACGCATTGTCTGGGAACAGGGCGTGTAGTTGCATGCAACAACACCGCAAGCTACAAAAAGATAAAACAAGTATCTAACTACAGCTTCCAAAAAAAAAAAAAAGATAAAAAGATACTTTGCCATATAGACTGACTAAAGCATTTCATTGACTTTGTCTGACACTTTAAACAACAACAAAAAAACAAAGTATCTAAAAAATAAAATTGAAAAAAATATTGCAAGTTTATCGTATCTGACGCGTCACATTTCTATTAAATATCCTGTGCATGCATCTAGATACCATTGTTTTGCTTTATTCTTTCTTCGAAATTATAATATATACAAAAAAATATTATGAAAAATAACTGCTATGTAAATATTGTCGAGGAGAAGAAAAACTGTGCTGCAAAGTCTTGACTTTAGTTCACCTGCAGCAATATATTATGTTTCTTTTTAAGATGTTTTCTTTTTTTCTTTGTGAGGGGGGGCGTGGAGGGCAGGGCTTTGACTGCAGTCTGCAGTTTTGGCAGTTTGTCAGCATGATTTATGACAATCTCTACGAAGAAGCCGAAAACAAACCGCAATCAAGAAATAAGCAACTAGTAGATACTTAACATAACAATGTCTCGACTAAAGCGGAATTTGATTATTTATTGTAAAGAAAATATAAAAGAAAAACCTATCTATAAAGATTCTAATGGAAAAGAGACTTTTCCAGCAGAAGAGCTAGCTTTTGGTGTGTCAGATATAGCCAAAAATTTAATTCGTAAGCTATATCCAAGAGAAATATCTTAAAAGATACGATATAAGAGCTTAGTAAAAAAAAAACCCTGATATTTGCGATTTTAAGAATTTGAGTCTGTAGAACGTTTTTCATCTCAAAAAAGATTGAGTTCTTCATATAAGTTCTCGCGATTTTTTATCACAACTTGTGAAACTTTCGATTTCACTCTTAGGAAATTTTTTGCTCATTTTTTTAATGAATTTTCTTGCGTATTAATTTCATTCTAAATTTTATAAGAAATTTGCCTACTCTTTTTTTCCTTAAATAAAGAATAAGATACTCTACCAAATACTGTTTCCATCCAAATAATCGATAATTTATTTTTTGTGTTTTTTTAACGAATTTCTATTCACAACTTTTGTTTGAATTCTTCTTCTAATTTGAAAGATTTTCTTCATCATTTCATTAATTTTAATCTTTCCATTGCACTTGCAGGAATTTTCTTACATGAAAATTCTTTTAATGCATTTTCTTGCGTTTTTTATTTTTTGTTTCACTCTAAAATTTATAAAAAAATTTCCTTTTCTTTTTTCCTTAAATAGGAATTAAAATACTCTTCCCATTACTGCGTCGATGAAATTTTGGGTTTTTTTCTCGTTAACACCAGGCAGTAACAAATGCATCAAAATTTTAAAGCTAGCTGTTTGTTGTTTTTTTATAAACGCCTTGCTTAACCTTCGTCGAAACGACGACGGAATATGGAGTTTTGCTTTTCATTAACACCAGGCATTAACAAATGCATCAAAATTTTAAGGCTACCTATCTGTTCTTAATTTATACACGCAGTTTTTAACCTTCGTCGAAACGACTACTAAATTTGCAGCAGCCATATACTCTTGCATCAATATTATCGAAAATAATTTTTTTGTGCTTGTTTTTTTAATAAATTTGAATCCACAACTTTTGTTTGAAATCTTATTCTAATTTTAAAAATGATCTAAACCATTTCTTAATGGCTTTTCTTTTCAATAATTCCAACGAAAAAGATGAACTTAAGTTCGAATTTTTTCAGTCTACCTTTTCGTTCTCAATTTTCCTTAAATTAAAAAACAAAAACGCTTATAATCTATTTCTTCGTAAAATCTAAAGTTTCATAGCTTAAAAATGAAAGTCCATCTATAATAAAATGTTCTTAAGATGTTTCTGAGAATTCTGAAATTAATAGATTTCTTTATATAAAAATGTTATTCTAACTAATACAAAGATTGTCATAAATTCATTCTAAAGTCTCACAGTTTAAAAAATTTAAAGCATTCTTAAGATATTTCTGACAATCTTCAAATTTTGGAATATCTTTAAATAAAAATGTTATTCTACCTAATCGAAAAATTGTCATAAAATCAATGTTAAGTTTCACAGTTTCAAAAATTCAGGTTCAAGCAGCTATCTATAACCTTCGTAAGATGTTTTTAACAATTCTGAAACTAAGAAATGCTTTATACAAAAATATTCTAACTAATACAATATTTGTTCTTTGCATTCTTTTCAAAACTCTAAATAGATGGTTTTTTTTTTAATTTTAAGATACATCTTTAAAAGTATCTTATAGTTAACGAATAGAATTCAATAGGCAAAATTGTGACAGAACTGAGTTTGTTTACAAATCTTCAAATTCTTTCCAAAAAAAAAGAAAAGAATAAAGAAAAAAATTTAATTTTCGTTTAAAACATCTAGAGATAAGCTTGGAATAAGAATTTGTTTTTACGAACTTCGACATATAATCGGCCACTTAAAAAAATTTTTAAAAATCGTTAAGCCCAAAGTGTTATACTATATCATAGGGGCCTTAAAATTCCAAAAAATATATATAAAATATTTTAAACGCCTAAGCTTGGCATAAGAGTTTTCGTTGTACGATCCACACTTGTAAAAATATAAAATCGACTCATTCAAAAAATCTTATAAAAAATCGCTAAAAAATGTGTACATATTTAATATCGTTGGAAATATATCAGAGGGGTTCTCTAAAGTGAAGAATTTCGTTAAAGTGTCTAAAATTAACTTTTCATTTCAAGCTGCTAGAGATAAGCTCGGAATAAGAATTTACGATCCTCAACAAACAATCGACTACTTCAAACAAATCTTAAAAAATCGATAAGCCAAAAAATGAAGAATTTTTAAAGTATTTCAAACTATCTTTTAATTTCAAACGCCTAGAGATAAGCTCTGAATAAGAATTCTTACGATCCTCAACATACAATCGACTACTTCAAAAAAATCATATAAAATCGATAAACCTAAAAATTAAAAATTTTTCAAGTATCTAAAACTATATTTTAATTTCAAACGCCTAAAGATAAGCTTGGAATATGAATTCGTACGATCCTCAACATATAATCGATTACTTTAAAAATATCTTAAAAAATCGATAAACCTAAAAATGAAGAATTTTTAAAGTATCTAAAATTATCTTCTAATTTTAAACGCCTAGATATAAGCTTGGAATAGGAAGATTTGTCGTACGATGCTCAACATACAATCGAATACTTCAAAAGATTCTTAAAATCGATAAGCCCAAAAATAGGTATAATAGCGTTGGAGTATATTATAAGGGTCTTACAATTAATGATTTTTTTTCAAGTATGAAAAATTCACTTTTTATTTAAAACGGAAAAGGAGCAAGAGTTTTTGTTATAGGATCTTCACTTGGGACAATATAAAATCGAATACTTGAAAAAAATCGTATAAAATCGCTTAACAAAAAATATGTGTAAAAGAGTTTGGAAGTCTTTAGAAAAAAAAGCAGCAATACTTTAACTTTACTAAATTTATATTTAAAGCATCTAGAGATATTAAATCTTATAGCCTTCGTGTCCCTTTAGTTTTTTTACCCTGAAATTAAATTATTCTGCGATACCCTAAAAAAAATCGTAAAAAATCGAAAAAAGAACTTTCATTGTAGTCTAATAAAAAAAAATGCATTAAATAAATCCAATATTTATTGTTAACGCTTTTTGATTTGCGCAAGTTAAGCATTAAGTTGTTACCAAACCCATCAATAGTTCTTTAGTAGTTCTTATAGCACTATTTGATATTCCAAAAATAGTTTTTCTTTTCTTTTTTCTTTTTTTTTTTTTTTTGCTTAACATTGGCTTTTGATATTGATTCAACAACAATGATATTCAATCATTGCTTTAGCCCCAGCGCTAAGCTATTGCTATATATATATAAATGTATCTATAAAGTTCACATGTATCTCATAATGTATCTCAAAACAAGGTAACAAGTTGCCTTAAGCCTTGGCTGAGTGCTGTGTGAGCACCTTGTGGTTTGAGTTTGTGGTTTGCCTTGCAACAATAATAACAACACCAAGAACACCAAGAACAACAATGGCAACAACACCAACAGCAACAACAACAACACAAACACCAATAACGACAACAACTCCAACAATAGCCCCATCTAAACCTTATAATCATGGCAAGCAAACACGCCAGGACTTTGCTTCGTCTACGTTGGCGTCGTCGCCGTCTCCGTCGTCGTCCTGTGTCCCCTATACGCTCTCCCAACGTGGTTTACCCCAAGCGTGCCCAGAGAGAGAAGTTGGATTGTTTGGGTTTTAGCTGGGATTGCCGCCTAACTTGACTGACTGTTTGCTTGGCTTGGATTGCCTGACTGAATCGCTTGAAACCCGAAGCAGTTGCTTGACTGGCTATGTTTCCTGTTTGGGGCAGGTCGTAGGGTCGGACGACTGGGGTGGGGTAGGGTAGGGGCACAGGACAACAATGCTATGTGCTCTGTGTTCTGTTATGTTTCGTGTCTAAAGTTTGTTATTATATTAAAATATTATAATGTTTATTACCACGTGCATGCGTGTGTATCTATGTGTGTGTTGGTGTGTATCCGTGTGTGTATCTGTGTGTGTGTGTTGGTGGTAATGTTCTTGTTGTTCCTATTGTTGCTGTTATTGGGCCACTGGCAGACATTCATATTAAATAAATCATTTCAATTCCGTTTCGTTTTCATACCATGTATCGAAGACATTTCGGTTGACGCCATATTTGTCAAATGACGTTTAAATTTATGACCAAATGATATATGAGTAACGTGCATACACACACACACGAACACACACACACACGCACACATTAACACTCAAGCGGCACTTAAATATACACGCATACATATACTCATATGTACAGTTTTATAAGCTGCTCTTATTTTTAATACCCTACATAGTTCTGGTTGCATTAGTTTTAGGTAACATTTGGTAATGCCAAAAAATTTAAGTTTGATTCTATTTGAAAAATTTTTTAAAGTAATTTATTTACCAACTTTCGTTAAAATAAAGTAAGTTAATGCATTGGAATTTAAATTTTCAAATATTTAAAAATAACAAATTAAAAAATTACTTAAAAAAAATATTTTAAATGTGAGTTCTATTTGTACTTTATTTAATTTTTTTTTATAATTTTTTAACTTACAATCTATCATATAATCAGTCATTGCATTTGAACTTATATTTTGAAAATACGAGGGTGGATTGATAAGTTTCCGGCCTGACCAAGAGATGGCGCCACTAGGCCTACCTTGAGGCGGCGTTCTATAGTACCATCTTTAGATAGCTTGTAGCTATAGTTTCAGCCCGATCGCCATGTTAGTTTAGATTTGAGAGCACACTGAACAAGACGCCTCTGTGTTTTTCTTGAAAATGGATGATTCGAAGAAACATTTCTACCGCCAATTTGACGTTGTATAAGCGTAATCCAAGCGAATTTTTGCTTCGATTCATAACCGTTGACGAAACTTGGGTCCACCACTACACTCCTGAAACTAAAGAACAGTATAAACAGTGGATTGGACCAGGGGAACCAACTCCAAAGAAGGCAAAAACAATTTTTTCAGCGAACAAGGTTATGGCTACTGTTTTTGGGATGCAAGAGGTATTATATACATTGATTACCTTGAAAAGGGTAAAACTATCACTTGTCAATACTACGCAGACTTATTGCAACGTTTGAGCCACGAGGTGAAAATTAAACGACCTCATCTGGCGAAGAAAATAATCTTGTTTCATCACGATAACGCACCAGCGCACAAGTCAATCGTTGCGATGGCTAAAATCAACGATCAGAAGTTTGAATTGATGCCGCACCCTCCCTACTCTCCAAACCTAGCCCCGAGTGACTATTATCTGTTTCCTAACCTCAAAAATTAGCTTGGTGGTAAGAGATTTGCGGACAATAAAGAAGTAATCGAAGCTGTAAATGGGTATTTTAAGGAGCTTGACGAATCAGTCTATATAGAGATGGATCAGCCTTGGAGGAGATTATGTTGAGAAATAAAAAAAAAAATTCTTAAAAACGTTGTTTTTCTTGGTCAGGAAACTTATCAATCCACCCTCGTATAAACTGTCATTGCATTAAAACTTATATTTAAAAATAAAAAAACAATTGTAAATGGTAATTTAAAAATTTAAAGAATATATAAGCTATAAAATGGAAAAAAACATTAAAAAAAAATATAAAATTAACAAAAATTTCCGGAACGTTTAAGTTTTTAATTTTAAACTAAACTATTAACAATTTTCTCTCGTTTTGTTATTTTGGTATACGAGATTTTAAATTAATAAAAATGTTTTTGATACCACGTTAAGTTAAAAATATATTACATACATATAAGCACTTATTATACCCTGTACCGTATGGTACCAAGGGTATATTAAGTTTGTGCAAGCCGAAAATGTATGTAACATATAGAAGGAGACGTCGGAGACACCCCAAAGTTACCTAAAATATGATCAGGGTGAATAGAGCAGTCGATATACCCATGTCCGTTTGTCCGTGTGAACGCCTAGATCTCAGAGATGGTAAGAGCTAGAGTTACCAAACTTTCACATTAGATCCCATATTATTCCATAGGAGGCAAGTTTATTTTTTTTGATATAGGTTAAATTATATAGCTCCCATAGGGGTGTTTGAGACGACCTCGACAAAAAACAAGTTTTAGATGAATAATTCGTTTGTTTATGAAGGTATCGTAACTAAATTTGGTAAGTTTTTTATAGTTTCCAATCACTGTGCCAAATTTCATCAAAATCGGATGACTATATCATATAGCTCCCATAGGACCGATCGGCCAAAATAACTTTTTTAAAGAAAAATTCGCTATACATATTTCGTTTTTAATAAAGATATCGTAACCAGATTTGGCGTTCGGAAATTTTTTAGAGCACTTAAACAATGTGCCAAATTTGAACAAAATCGGTTGACTATATCATATAGCTCCCATAGGGCCGATCTTCCAAAAATCGATTTTTTAACAAAATTTGTTGTGTTTTGTTTGTTTGTTAAGATATTGGGACCAAATTTGACATTCGTGAGTATTTTATAGTTCCTAAGCACTGTACGAAATTTAATCCAAATCGTTTGACTAGATCATATAGCTCCCATAGGACCAATCGGTCCAAAAACACGCTTTTTATACAAAATTCTATGTGTTTTGTTTGTTTGTAAAGATATTTGAAATAAATTTGGCATTCATATCTTTTTCAAGGTATTTAAGTCAAATTTTATTGAAATCGGTTGACTATATCATATAGCTCCCATAGGAACGATCGGTCAAAAAAAAATTTTTTGCTTAAAAATTCTTCTGTTTTTGCTTTTTATGTGAAGAAATCGGACTTTATTACAAGCTAGTGGTACAGGGTATCCTAAAGTCGTCCGCGCCCGACTTTACGTCCGCCATTTTTTTTTTACAGAAGTTTGAAGAATCAAAAGTTTTTTAAGCGTCTAAGAACACCTAGAGATATTTTTTTTTCAAAATATTTTTTTTAGATATGTCTTTCGAATCTCGCTCGAAGCTGTATCTGTATCTCATTTCGAATATATATATATAAATTAAATCTTCAAATAGGTACCTATTATTTTCTTATTATTATTTTTTAGCAAAATCTCTCGAATGAGAAATGCTGTATCTGTATCTTTCTATCTCGAATATATCATTTTTTTTTAAGTCTTCAAACCATTTTAATATTTAAAAAAAAATTGCTCCTATTGGAAATTCTGTATTTGTATCTATCTATCTTTTTTAAGAAATATTTATACATATTAAAATTTTTTTAGTAAATTACCCCGAATTAGAAAAGCTGTATCTGTATCTTTCTATCTTTTTTTTTTTAATCCTCAAATAAATACGTTAACATTGTAAATTTTTTAAGAAAAGTCGCTACTATTGGAAATGCTGTGTCTGTATCTTTGTATCTATTTTTTTTTAGGTCTTTCAATAAACACTGAAACATTTTAATATTTTTTTTTTTAAATCCCTCGAATCTGAAACGCTGTATCTCTATTTATCTTGTATCTTGTATATTTTCTTTGTATTTCTTAAAATACATACTTAAATATTTTTCAAGAGTATTATTATTTTGGCGAACCGAGTTTTTAAATTCTTCCTTCGATGAATACGCAATCGTGTGTATAAATATGAGTTGAAGTTGTTGTTGTGGTTGTCGTTGTTGTTGTTATTGTTGGGGTCTGTTTGTGGTTGCTCTTGTTGTTTTATATGGCTGTTGTTGTTGTTGTTGTTGCCATGTGTAAGTGAAGTTCAATAGCCGCACAGTACAGTGAACACACGCAGGCACAAACACACAGATACACACACTAACACACACTCCAATGACTAAGCGCCCATTTGGATTGGGTCTAGACAACATTTTTCGCGTTACTTGATATACAAGTTCAAGATACACACACACACATGCGCGCGTACAAGCAAAGATACAAATGTATCTGAATAAATATATGAATGCGACAAGCCGGCACAAAATTATATGTAGGTACTTATAGTGTCGGTTTTTTTTCTTCTTCTTCTTTTCTTTTTGTAGTTGTTGTTGTTGTAATAAGTAATTAACGCGGGCATACAAACAATATGCAACCAGGGAACCCAGAGCCGTAGAATTCCAGGGTTAATATAGAAGTTGTTTTTGGATTGCTTTTGTGTTGATTGAGATACGTTCTGTTCTGGATACGTTCAAGGCGTTAGTTCCAAGTACATAACTGATATAATTTATTTAGTTATTACTTTTACTTTCGTAGACTTTGATTAAAGTCTTTTATAAAGCCAAAAAGCTACACACACAAGCGCTAAATTCAAATCTATTCAGTTTTGATGAAGAGCAAAAATTAATTCGATAATACGCTTAGTTCACAATGAATCGTTATCGAGCTGGAAAAGTAAAAGTAATTTATGTCAAGAAAATAATGGCAAGCTTTTGTTGATACTTTCCTAGCTAAATTCAATTAAAAGCATTTTAGATGATAATTTATTTAAATTATGTGTAAAACAAAGCTCATTTTAATAAGTAAAATTGCTGCAATTTAGTCCCAAAAAAAAGAAAAATTGCTTTAGTTCAGGAGCGCATTCACAATTGGGCCAAAGGGGCGCAGCTAAAGATGCAGCTAAAATATTGTCGCAAATTTTGGGACTTTGTAACTGGCGGAAAACAAATTTCCAACTTGCTTTCAAAATTCCTTTGAACAGGTTCATTCTCAACTAAGTTCCATGACTAATTATTATGGAAGTTCTCGAGAAAAATATATCGCCCAAAGATAATTCTGGAAACCACTGAAATTAGGAATTGCTTTCAAAATTCCTTTGAACAGGTTCATTCTCAACTAAGTTCCATGACTAATTATTATGGAAGTTCTCGAGAAAAATATATCGCCCAAAGATAATTCTGGAAACCACTGAAATTAGGAATTGCTTTCAAAATTCCTTTGAACAGGTTCATTCTCAACTAAGTTCCATGACTAATTATTATGGAAGTTCTCGAGAAAAATATATCGCCCTGGAAATTGGGAATTGCTTTCAAAATTCCTTTGAACAGGTTCATTCTCAACTAAGTTTCATGACTAATTATTATGGAAGTTCTCGAGAAAAATATATCGCCCAAAGATAATTCTGGAAACCACTGAAATTGGGAATTGCTTTCAAAATTCCTTTGAACAGGTTCATTCTCAACTAAGTTCCATGACTAATTATTATGGAAGTTCTCGAGAAAAATATATCGCCCAAAGATAATTCTGGAAACCACTGAAATTAGGAATTGCTTTCAAAATTCCTTTGAACAGGTTCATTCTCAACTAAGTTCCATGACTAATTATTATGGAAGTTCTCGAGAAAAATATATCGCCCTGGAAATTGGGAATTGCTTTCAAAATTCCTTTGAACAGGTTCATTCTCAACTAAGTTTCATGACTAATTATTATGGAAGTTCTCGAGAAAAATATATCGCCCAAAGATAATTCTGGAAACCACTGAAATTGGGAATATTCAAGACAAATTTTTCATGATTTTACCTATCAATAACATAAAAAATTCTACACGAGATAATAATGAGATTCAGATTAGAAATTCGACTTCTTAGCAGAATTCTACAAGAGATAATATTAAGATTCAGATTAAAAATTCGACTTCTTAGCTGAATTAATAAAGACAGAATCGTTTCTTTAAAGCTGAAACAACGATTTAATTTTCGACTTCGGCTATCTTTTATGATATCTCCAGCTAATCAGGCTGGATTGACGATCAAAAATTAGAAAGCTGAGATTTAAAAAATTATATATTTTGGATAATTCGCATTTTAGAACATGTATAGAAAAAGTTCTGCTATTAGGAAATCCCACGAAAAAAATTAAAAATTTTTTGAAAGAATTGCTCTACCTACATAAATGAATAATAATAAAATCAATTTTAAAAATAATCTAGAATATTAAAATGTTAATATAATCAGACTGCATTTGCGATTAAAAATTCGAATTTATTTTGATTCTACTATGATTTGGAAATTCCTGAGAAAAATTTTATTTCTTTTTAGAAAGTATTTCTCTGTCACTTAACACATTAATAAATAGTAATAAAATCAAATTAAATATTATTTTACAATATTCAAATGTAAAAATAATCAGACTGGATTTGCGATCAAAAATTCTAAATTTTAGAAAATATATGACAAAAATTCTGATATGATTTCAATATCCATGAGTAAAATTTCTTAACTTTTTTAAAAGAATTGCTCTGGCACTAAGCACATAAATAAATAATAATAAAATCAAATTTAAGAATATTTTACAATATTAAAATGTAAAAATAATCAAACTGGATTTGCGATCAAAAATTCGAATTTTTAGAACATTTATGACAAAAATTCTGCTATAATTTGGAAATCCCTCCTTGAAAATGTCGAAATTTTTTGAAAGAATTGTTCTAGGCCTAAGCATATATCTAGAGTAATAAATTCAAATCAAAACAGAAAAAAAATAATAAAATATAGTTGATGAGGAACCCTCACACATTAAATACAGCCCTGGCTCAAAAGTCCTTTAGCTTTAATAAACCAAAAAGGCAAAAAGACACACCACATTGGCCTTGATATTTTCTATTTCTAAAGTTATTTGCACACCTTAGTAAAATATCTGATTATTATATTTATTTACTATAATAATTATAGCTTAAAACTGAGTATATATTTTCCTAGTTTTATTATATTTGCTTTTGTGCTTTACAAGTTTAAGTAAATAATATGAATAACAAACTTACCTTATATAATTGTATTTTCAATGCATGCAGCTAAAATCCTTTTAAAATCCTTCCCTCTTACTCTTATATTGTGTGTGTTTAAAGGAGCTCAGAGCTAAAAGAAAAATAAAGAAAAAGTTAATAAATAAGTATTATGATTGTTTTTTTTTTTTACTCAATGAAAACAATTTTTTTTTTACATTCTTACAAATTTACAAGCGGCTTAAATGATAAAAACTTGAGTAACATCTGCAAAAAAGATAAAGTGTATACAAAAGAAATAAATTTGCTTGCTGAAAAGTTCTAGGAAAAGATATTTGAGCTGTTTTTTCCGATTGTCCACATGGTGAATATATTTAATAATAATAATTTTTGGCTTTGAAGTTATGCACTGTGGCAGTTTGGGCAGATTTTGAGACAGTTTCGAAGATATTGGCTCAAAACGCTAGCAATTAGAGTAAGATTCTTAAATAAAATAATATAGTTCGACGCTACAATACACTTCAAATTGTCCGATAGAATCGTAAAATTAATATAGCTGCAAATTATTCCCAAAATATTTATTATACTTTTAAATAATTAAAATATTTAAATATATTCGCATATTTCTATGAAGTACTGTCATTCAAATTTATGCTTGCCATTGAACTTTACAAAGAGCGCGAGAGCGCATTGAATTGAAACCAAGAGAGCGGGAGCGCATAAAACGCTCGTTCGATCAATTGCAACGATCAAACTTGTTCGAGTTGTGACAGCAACAAACACAGCCAACGCGCGCGCACACACATAATGTTCGATACGACACGTCGCTGAAGTTGATGCTCGGCTGATTGATCACCCAAAAAAAAAAAACAAAAACAAGAGCAAGCAGCACAAGCAACAACGATAAAGAACGGCGAGAGCAAACGTAGAAGAAGCAGCAGCAGCAGAGGCAGCCAAAGACAAAGAAGCAAGCATAAAAGGAGTAAACAAGGCGAAGATACAAAAGCAAAAGAAAACACGTTGAAGCGGTACAGCTAGCAAGAAGAAGAAGAAGCAGGGAGAGCAATAAAGCAGAGTAATAAAGTGCGGGCGCCGCTGAAGCAAACTCATAAAACGAATAGCGTAGGCGCAAAACACAATAAACAATAAAATTCAATTCGACAAAGATACAAACAAAAATAAATAAAATAATGTCAGAAAAAAAGTAAATAATATATAAGAGTTTGAAAGAAACAAACGCAAACACAAAGCAAAAATCTCTGCATATGTGTGTGTGTGTGTGTTTGAATCAAGCATCAATTAGATTTATTTGAAGCAACAAAAAGCCAAAAATTATAATATAATAGAGCGCCATCAACAATAAAAGTAATAATAATAATAATAGTTATAGACATAGACATATGCAAATCATTGCCAATATGTAAATGATGGAAAAACACACAATTAGTTACATATGTATGTATGTATGTACATAGGTATATACATAGTAGTTGTATATATGTATGAATGTTTGTAACCAAATGACGAAGCATTTTAAACTTGACAGTTCAAGTGCCGTAATTAAGATCTCTTAGATACAATAGCTTAGGATGAGTAAATAGAATAGAACGGCGAGTTAGTCCTTAATAGTTTAACTAAATATATACTTCTAGGTATTTATATGTTACCTATTTTATATATAAGCATGCGCATAGGATGGGACTAACGGCAAGCGAATCATGCAGGATCTGCAGGGATCCGGAAGTCCCTGAGACCCTAGCACACGTATTCTGCGACTGCCCAGCCATCTCTAGACATCGTCTGACCACCCTAGGAGAACCAGCGTTTGTCGGTCTAGAAGAGGTGGCCAGGCTACAAGTTGGGCGGCTACTTAATTTCGCTAAAAAAGTCAAATTTTTAACCGACCATCACTTTGCGTAATAACCTCAAATCTGGCACAGCTAAGGACCAAAAGGTCTATGCTAGGCTGCACTCTGTTGTGGCCGACCAGTGTAACCTAACCTAACCTAGGTATTTATATAATAAACAAGAGTATCTAGAAATTTTTCTACAATAATATTTTTGAACTTTATGAGTCTAAGTACAGCTAATATTATTTTTACATGGTAGATACATTCCAGAAAAAAACGTGTTATATAAAATATACTCTAAAGTAAATTCTGAAGCTGCTTTTCAAATAAATTAGAAAACGGAATTTTCTAACTGAGTTTTTAAAAGATTATGTTAGTAAAAATATTTTTCTTTCTAGATCGTCTTATTTGAAAACCGTCCAAAAAAGAACGTTTAAAAACAGAATTAGGCGTATTCCCAAAACTATTTCCATTGTATGCAAAAAAGAAGATAGTCCAAGTCAGATTTTCTAAATTTATATTGACTATATATATTATATTGATTTGCTAAAAAATAATTGAAATCGCTTTGAAAATCGAATCCAAATAATCATCACATTCGTTTTGAAACCGAAAGTTTGGTGCTCCCAATTTTACCAAACCGAATTTTTCATATGACTTGAAGCGAATATTTTGTTGCAAGAGGAATAAAAACGCATCGGCAAAATAGATTAAGAAAATAAGAATTTTATACAGAAATAATTTTTTAAAATATTCTTTATGCCAACTTAAAGATATACGTATATCTTCTTATATATATATAATTCTCGTGTCACAATGTTAGTTACCATACTCCTCCGAAACGGCTGGACCGATTTACATGAAATTTTGTGTGCCTATTGGGTAGGTCTGAGAATCGGCCAACATCTATTTTTGAAACCCAGGGTTGCCACCCCTATCATTTTTTTTTATTAATTTTTACCAAACTCCTCCGAAACGGCGGACCGATTCTCATGAAATTTTGTGTGCCGATTGGGTAGGTCTGAGAATCGGCCAGCATCCACTTTTCATACCCCTAAGTGATAAGTGCTGCCACACCTAAAATTTTTTTTAATTTTTTGACAAATTTTTTTAAATTTTTAATATATGTTGGCATTGCGTACATTGTTAGATTAACTAATATTTTTTAGTTAATAGTTTTTGTCATTTATAAAAGAAACATGTTTCACGTGTTACGGGTGTTCTCATGAACGCGTCGATGAATTTGAAATCTGATTTTTGAGTGTGTTAGAGGTTGTCAATACGGAGGTTTTTCTAAAAAGTGCAACGAATCAAATTAATTATCAATCTAATCGTACTGCCCAGGAACGCTTTAAAAAACGAATCCAAAAAATCATCACATTCGTTTTGAAACCGAAAGTTTGGTGCTCTCAATTTCATCAAACCGAATTTTTCACATGACTTGAAACGAATATTTTGTTGCAAGAGGAATAAAAACTAATCGGCAAAATAGATTAAGAAAATAAGAATTTTATACAGAAATAGTTTTTTTTAAATATTTTTTATGCCAATTATTAATATTTTTTAGCTTACTCAAAACAGGTAAAAACCAATTTTTTCTTGTGTTTATTTTGTTTACAAATTATATACGAACACATGACGATAAGTGCAACAGGGTTGTCGCCTTACACAAAGCATAATTTTGCCTTGTAACAAAAATAGCTTCGTCATTTTTAATTTCAAGAAATATCGTTGCTCAAGTAATATTTTTGTGTAATATAATTCAAAAGATTGGTTAAGATAATAATAATATTTTAATAAAAATAAATAGCTGCAGAGCTGTGGCAACCACGTCAGCTGTTGTATCAAATAAAAATAATATCACAAAGAATTTCACGAAAAAATAAAGTAATCATACAATTTTTGCGAAAATAACTAGTGAAGTATGGACGATTTCGGAGCACACATAAAAACGAATTCGTATAAACTAGTTCATTTTGATCTTTTCGTTTTGCTTAAGTTAAATTTTTTTTGTTTAAAAGTTAGAACAACAAAGTTCTAGCAATATTTAAATGAAAATAAAATTTAAACAGAATACAATATAAAAAGGTTTAGAGCTGTGGCAATCATGCCAACTATTTAATAGAATGAATATGACGAAAAACTATTGAAAAAATAAGGAAAACATACGAATTTAGCGAAAATAAATTAGAATAAATAATAATATAATAAATAAAATTATTAAATTATTTAAAATAAGGGAACAACGAATATTAAGGAAATATGGACAAACAAAATTCTAAATAAAATCATTTAATTTGTTTTTTTTTTTCGTTTTCCGGAGCATGGCTACATAATTTTTTACTGAATTACAAGGTTCAGTTTTTAGATACTTTAAAGATTAATTTATGATTTAAATAAGCTGTGAAGTTATAAGATTTAAATAAAAAAAACGACTAAAATGGTTTGGCTTAGTTCATTTTGTTTTCCGGAGCATGCCTAAATAATCATTTATAACGCCTTGAGGAATGCCTTAAAAGTCTTAAATTTTTAGAAAAATTTTAAATAAATTACAAGTGATCTCTGGTTAAGTTTTTAGATGCTTTAAAAAAATGTATACTTTAATTAAACTTTCAAGTAAATTAAAGCGCCTTCAGAAGCATCCAAGTTAATACTGACAGACCCTAAAAAAATGACTAAGAATAACAAAATATTCTAAAAATTTTAAAAAAGTATAATTAATCAATTCAATCCACTTCTGAGCTTACGAAATTTATTTATTTATATTTTTTTACCTCACACATAATAATAACAAATTTAAGAGAATGAAATTCAATAAAAAAAATCAAAATGCAGAAAAAGCGTTCTTAACTCAAAGTCTAAAGCAAAATTTTTCCAAAAAAATATAATTAAAATCTCATAATTTTTTTTTAAACTTCTGACATAGATTATATTAACCTGTGTGCATTAATAAGCTCAATTTAAATTTCGGAAATCAGGCTAATTTACTGAATTTAATCGTGATTGCCAAAAAAAATTGGATTCCAGAACTTTTCAACTACGCGCTTAAGATGAAAATATGAGTTTCTATAGAATTGAGTAATTCCAAGTTGAACAAATTTTTGCACGTTCGAGATATTCTTAGTTTTTTAAACCACTTTTATAAAAGGCTGACAGATAAAGAATCCAGAATCTATACTTTAATCTGAGACCAAATATTAAAACCTTGAATTAATTCTAAATAATCTTGAAAACGATGCTTAAGAAGAAAAAGAAGTTTTTCTTTTTGTGTTTCTCGACCCAAAACGACTCTAAGAAAGCAGCTTTATATGAAGGTTTTTTTTTTGTGTAAGCTAAATTAATTTATATAACAGTATTCAGCCAATACAAAAAATTTAATTTAGAAAATAATTAATTTAAAAAATATATATTAATTTACAGTCGAATTTGTGAAAGCGAACTATTGGTTCTATAGAAAAATATGCATAATATGATAAGTAAAAATTTGTACTATAAAAAAAAAATTTCTAGAGAAGTTCGTTTTAAGCAAGTACGACTGTATTCAAAAATAATTTTGTATAATGCTTGTTTTAGTTAAATCAAGCAAAAATAGGGTGTCTATTTGGGGTGGGTTATAAATAAATATGTATAAACCTGATCTAATAAGATATTCGGTAATAATATTAATTTAAAAAAATAAGAATCCATTGCATATCTATCAGATAAACAATTTTGTTCTGCCTCAGGCTGCCTTTTTTAGCCTAAAGTACTCTTTCAGTCACGACTATATTAGGCCTGAAGCTCTAAAACTCTTGGGAGTCAATTTTTTTTTTTTCCAATGCTCAATGGCTCAATGGAGAAGCTAAAACCCAAAGCTGGCCCTAAAGATGTCGGATCAAAGGCGATTTTGAAGTACACATCACACATTGGTTAATTTATCAGAAAAAAGTTAAGCAAACTGTACTGTCCAAGCCGTTGACAGCAACAAATGATGTGGCACACTGTGCGGGCCTCATCAACACCAGAACACCAGATGAAGCGGATGAAGCGACCGACCGAGCGAACATCTTCTGCTTCTTCTTCTTCTCTATCAAGCGAAACAACAACAACAAGAACAACAACATAACGTGGAGCAAGCAGCTTGGCTCCGGCTCCAACTTCAACTCCAGCTCCAGCTTGAGAGTTTTTAGCTTCCGCGCCCCTCGCTGTGTTCCCCGTCCCGCTGCTGTAGCTTTTGGATGGTTACCTCCTTAATCACCGCCAAAACGAGTTTTTGGTCGTGTTGTTGTCGTCATCGTCGACGTCGTTGTTGTTGTTGTTTGGCTTAGCGTTAACCCCAAACTTAGTGCGCTGCTGCTGCTGTGCCTCCAGCTCCTTGTGCGCGCCCCGCCCTCGCCCCCGTCCCGCTTTACACTTTTCGTATCTCAAGCATCAATACAAATGCAAGCTGTGTCCAGTCCAGTTTTTGGTATGGATGCATTTGCTTTGCTTGTCGCTCCATTTTTGGCATCAATAGACGGAGCGAGAGAGAGAGGAAGAGCGTAAGTTTTAGCTAGATATTCCCGTTGCTGTTCGTTGTATCTGTGTGCGTGTGTGTGTGTGTATCTACAACAACTTCTTATAGCATTTGTTGCTTTTAGTTTCTTCCTTCTTCGTTTACAATTTTTTTTTTTGCAGCTTTTTCGTAACAGGAAAAACGCTTGAGAGCCGCTTAAGCGCTCTAACTGAGCCTAAAATTACTACACACAGATACACAAATACACACACAAATACACACACACACAGATACACACAACTACTCAAACTGGTTGCAGAGGCACAAATAAGAGCAGCAGCAACAGTAGATGAAAAAAAAAAAATTGTTTAAGCGCGTTTAGCAAAAATTGAATTTCGAGTTCTAAGTCCAGGCTTTCTTTCTTCTCCAACTTCTTCCTCTTTTTCTACTTCTTCTTCTTCTTCTACTATTGCTTCTACACGAAAAATTGCTCACATGAAGCACACAGCAATAAAAGCAAAAAAAGAAAGAAAAATAAATAAAAATGTAGAGGAAGTAGCAAGGAAACACTTTGTAGACACATCATGGACTGAACTGGACTCTGAACCTTGGAATTCTAACAAAAAATACAAATTTTTTGCGCACACTGTACATTTGCAGTAACGAGGGCTGGCTTTGGTATTTCCGGCATAAGCATTATTAGTGTGGCCAGACGACCAAAACGTACCAATTAGATTTTAGACTTTAAATTCTGACATATAAGTAATATACGATTTTTAGTTAGAGGAATTCTTTAGACCCAACGAACTGTCTGTCTAATTTTCATTTAAACAAATTTTTAATCCTATGTGTCTGTTTTGGAGCTAGATTCCGATTTGGGACTTATAAGCGCTATTTGATATCTTTTACAGCAGAGTCGTGGTCGAGTATAGAGCTATAACTCTTCTTCAACATCTCAGGAACTCTTTGAATTTTTTCTTTTTTGATATTTTGTGTTCTTACTCAGGCAATCAGCCCATTATTCTGAGACAGACGCCCATTGAGGAGGTCAAACAGTTTATCTATCTAGGAAGTTCTGTATCGTCAGACGGAGGAACCGATCTGGATGTTAACAGCAGAATAAGTAAAGCCCGCAGCGCCTTTGGAATGTTGTCTTCAGTATGGAACTCTAGTCAAATTTCCCTACGCACCAAGTTAAGGCTCTTCGAATCCAATGTCAAATCTATACTGCTGTATGCCTGTGAAACCTGGAAAGTCTCTACCTACATCACGAGAAGTTTACAGGCATTTGTAAATCGCAGCATTCGATACATTCTTAAGATCCGATGGCCGCAGATTATATCGAATCAAGAATTGTGGCTCATAACGAGTCAAAAGCTTTTGGATGTCCAAATTAGACAGCGAAAGTGGCGCTGGATTGGCCACACGTTGAGGTGGCCAAACGACAGCATTGTGAAGCAGTCCTTCGAATGGAATCCTCAAGGTACACGGCGAGTCGGTAGACCAAGAACTACTTGGAAATCAATAGTATTGGCCGAAGCAGCAACACAGCGTAAAACGTGGCCACAGCTGAAGTATCTGGCCGCAGATCGGGAAGGATGGAGGAAGTTTGTCTTTTTTGAATTTAATCGTAATAGATAAAGAAATTACATTCCAGAACTTTGCATTTCCGAGCTTAGGATCTTAGGATATATTTCGTGAAATTAAGTGCTTTAATTCCAAGTTGAGAAGACTTTTTTACGTTAGACATATTCCTGGTTATTGAAACGACTTTTATTAAAGGCTGATAGATGAAGAATTCGGTATATATGCATAAACTTTACTCTGAAAGCAAATATTTTCGTATTTATAGATTTTTGGTAATTTTTGTCCCCGCCTCTTATTACTTTAATGCTACTATATAAAAATTTTCATTATAATTTAATATCACAGTAGAAAAGATAATTAATTAAGCCTGAACTCGGCATTTTTAGAAAATTATACGCGATATGCATTCGTATTTCCTAAGAATTAGTGAATAAAATTGAATTGAAAATTGAAAGCAAATATTCAATGATATTCAATTTCGGGGCAGAAGCTCTTCCAATCAAATTGCTGTCTGTTTTTAGCAAATTGTCGATTAATTTTTATTTATTTCTTGACACATTTGAGACAACATATCGCTGCTATTCGGAGCATAAATTGTCATTTGAGGCGTCATAAATCGATGAACTACATTTATTTTCACAAATTTTTTATAAATTCAGATTAATTAACTAAAAGAAATAGATTTGTTTTCAAATCGACTACGCTACTGTAACAATCAAAATAGCAAAAAACATTTGAGTGACTTAATTTGGTCTAGCTTAATTTTAAAAATTATTTCCAACTATAACTCAAAAGCTAAAACTCTTAACAAAAACGAAATTTATTTTGTTGAAACCGTTGTTTGGAAACGTTAATGAAAACTTTTAAAAACTTCGACAATATAATATATATAAGTTCCTCTAACTCCGGGTGGAGCGTAGGGCCCATATAATAAAACAATATAATAAAAAACATAAAAAAAAATCTTCGGACATCAAGACTCAAACAATCAGATTCAGGTCAGGCCATATCTTGAATATGCCTTTGGGGTGACTGAAAACGAGATGTAATGGGATCTTTTGATATCGATTTTGTATTCAGGACTTAAAAAATATTTTTAAGTAGATTTTTTTCGATTGTTTTTTGTAGAGGCCAGACCATAATATGAATATGACTTTGGGATTACTGGTAGCGAAACGGAACTATAAAGCTCACCAGGATTCTGAAATAACCTTAAAAATATGTATTTTGGAGCTCATCAGTGAAATCCGATGTATTGGGACCTTTTACTTTAAATTAGGATTCAACTAGGTTCAAGGTTCTTTTAACTTTACAAACGATATTCATTCAAGCCAACAAAAATCTGTAAAATCGTTTTAAGCTTCATGGAAAATAATTTTAAAAAAACAAACAAGCCTACAAAATTTCTAAAATGAATTTAAGATTTATGGAAAACACTTAATATTTTTTTTTTATTTAATATGCAATGTACAAAACATCTTAAACTTTCTTAAAAAAAAATATATACAAAATGTGTATGAAAGATTATGAAATTTGTTGGCCCAACTATATTTAAAAATTTTCTCTTCAAGAAGTACTTTTTTTCTGCGTATTATCGATTGATTCTTTTAAAAAAAGTTCAAAATTTGTATATTTTTTTTTATTTAATTTAACAATTTGTTTTATGTAGCCAAAAGTAATATAAAAATATTGTTTAAAACTAGCTTAACATATTGAATCAGAATTTAGGTATAATATCTATACAACTGAGAAATTATGAGAAAAAATGAATAAATATAAAGTAGTTTTCAAAAATACAATCTGTCCCAAAACAATCAGTAAATGATATGAAATTTATAAAACAATAAAAGCAACAGCTTTTCTTCATTGATAATTAATATCATCTAGAAAAAAATGTTGAATTAAAATTAGCTTGAGATCAAAAATACAAAATCTTTTAAGTCTTCTATAAGTTAGACTCCGATAAATTGAAGGCTAGATTTATGCTTTGGTCGAACAATCTGCGCAAATAATTTTTGGTAAATATTTCATTTGAATGAAGAAAAAAAATAAGTAAAAAATATGGAAATCGCTATCTATTGATAATTAATATTATATATAGCTAGTCAGAAGAAAAAAAAAAGTTGAACGATCTTATCCGTCAAAAGATATAAGCAAAACTACGCTTGGCGTTACGTTATCAAAAATAGAACTCGGTTTTGAATTGATTTACAAATTGCAAAATTTCGGCTCATCATTATTTTTAGTATAATTTGAAATAATATTAGTAAAGCTACGAAATCCAAAAAATCTTTTCCCGGCTTTTTTTATATTAGCGCAGAATATGGCGTGACGTTACTCAAATTTTTATGCTATATTTATTAACTGCAGAAAATCGAAAAAATTGTGTTCAATATTTATAAAATAAAATTATAAAAATATTAAAAAATAGATGCTTCATAAAATTGGCAATTCTGAGCGAAATATGAACTTATTTTCTTGTAGGCAGATTTGTCGATATCTCCAAATTCAGAGAGAGAATAGTTTAAAACTCTTTCGTGTAATGTCTTTTAAATAGTTGGTTTTTAAGAAAAGAAAAAATCCTTCTCCATTTTTATTTTATTACCGCAGACTATTTAGTAATTTAATTAAAATTCTTGAACTGAAGAAAATCGAAATATTTGGCCAAAATATGAATTTTCTTCTTTTAGGCAGTTTTCTCGACATCTCACAAATTCTGAGAGAGAATATTTAAAAACTCTTTCATTTAATACCTTTTCAGTAGATTTCTAGAAGAAAATAAAAAAACTTTTCCCATTTTTAGTTTAGATATTAATAACTTAAAAGATTTTTTTTATACTGATAAAAATAATATAAAAAGATAAAAGCTTTGACCAAAAAAAAAAAAATAGTTTTCTTATACGCAGATTTCTGGAAATAATCAAAATTGTAAGATAGCGAAAAGCTTTAAGGTCTTTAATTTTATATCTTTCGAAAAGTTTCCTTAAAAAAAACGGGTTAGAAGTAATTATTATTTTTTGGGTCATTTGGACGTTCCATAGGTACTATTTTAAAACATCTATAACTCAAAAACGTCTGCTGCGATTTTTACAATTTTAGATTTATTCGACTTGTGCCCACCCCGAATAGTAGTATCAAATTTGAAATGTTGCCAAGCTCAATCCGAAAAGTGCTGCCAAACATCGTTGGTCCTTTTAAAAAATATGATTGGTTGATGAATTCTTGTGGAAAAGAACAGGTATGTGACTTATTAGACTTCAAAAATTTTCAGTTCTTCAAATCTGGGTAAGCAATAAAAAGCAATCAACTATCCAACTGAATTTTAAGACTGTTGGGATAGAAAAGTTCTTACTCCGAATATTTTTATGATCCCAACAAATATCGCATTTTAGCTTAAACGAATTAAGTTACACCGTAATTGTGATCAATATGAACAGAGAAAAAATATCTTCCTGATAGTCCATGTCTCTTTGGATTCGGATAGACTCTTTATAAGTGGAAACGAATATAAATAATAAGTTTCAATAGTGTTTTTAAAAGTCGGACACGCATATGAATAAGCATTCTCAATCCGAAGAACAAAAGAAGTTAAAAATTAGAAAATGCAGTTGACATATTTATAAAATAAATTTAAAAGGCCGTAGACGAATTGGTGCATAAAGAAAGCAGGAGGCAAAGCCCTCTAGTATGGCTTTAAAATCTATTAGACAACCAATGTTTAGATAGTTTAGTTTGAGATCAAAAATATGAAATTTTTAAAGTCTATTATATATTAGACTATGTATCCGATAAATTTAAGGCTAGATTTATACTTTGGTCTAACAATCTGTCTTACTAACTATTTAAGTTAAAAAATAATAAATTACTTATAATAATTTCGTAAAACAAGTCCCATAACTATTTTTTCCATCTCTTCCATCTCTACATAAACTGCTTACTGCTGTCTCCAAAGCTGAGCTCAACAAGTTTTCTGCCACACCTCTCTGACAAAATCCTTTTCGTACAAACACTTTTCTGCTTTCCTTTGTACTTAGGGCTTAAAGCCTCACAGCATTAGTGCGTATCTTTAAATACATTTGCTTTCAACGTCACAAAACGAGCTAAAAGATACAAGATACAAGATACATAAATATGCACAACACAAATTAGTCAACTGCGATTGTCACATAATCTCACAAATTGTTAATCTTCCTTTTTTTTATATGCACTCTTTCTTGGCTCAAAAAAAAAAAGCGAAAAAAAAACCCCATTGAACTTTGGCTTCAATTCCAGAATGTGTTTACTTGGCCTACACAGCTGCTAATTATCAATTGCCAAAGCTTTTTCATCAGCTCTTTAGCGGCTGCTTCTCTTTACTCCCACTCTCCTTGCACTCTCTCTTTCGCCCAAAATTCAGACAGCTTCATTAACAACTCGCAAAGCAGTGTAAAGCAAAAGAAATAAGAAGAGCGGGAAATGCGCCAAAACAGACACCAAAATATACAGTGCATCAAGAATGTCTTCGTACAGCTGGTTAATTAAGGTAATGCATAATATATTTATATTTAGTATTTTATATAATTAGTTTATAACTTTTAGATAAATGTTTGGTAAGTTATATTGTAATTTAAAAAACAATTTTGAAAATTATTTTTTTTTAATTCAAAACTTTAAAAATAATGCTGTCAGAGCTGGACAGGTTTTTTTAATGGCAACAAATGAATTAAAAAATAAAAATTATAAAACTTAATAAGTTTTCGAGTCGTAGGCCATTGTTGCTTATACTCTAACTCTTCACTATTTTATTTGTACATATAATAAAATAAATTAATTTTGTTTGGAAAAAGAGACCTTACTAATTGTTGATTAATTTTTGCAATATAAGCGTAAATAAATAAATTGAAATTAAATTAAAATCAATAAATATTTCTTGATCTCAATTCTTAAAATTTAAATAAGCAAAATAAAAACGTTAAGCTTGTTAAAAATAAATATTATTATAAAATATTTCAGCTATATAACTCTACACCAAAAATAAAATAAATAAATATTGCTTCTTCTCAATTCCAAAAATTAAAAATTTGTGCAAAATTATTAACTTAATAGCTAGCAAAATAAAAACATAAATATTGCTCAAAATAAATATTTATAAAAAAATTAAATATTTCAGCTATAAACTATATGTCTGCATTAAAATTTATTTAACATAAATATATTAAGCTGGTTCTAATTATAAAAATCAAATTTTGTCTGCATCAAAATTTAATTTAAATAAATAAATATTGCTTATTCGCAATTTTATAAGCTAAAAATGTTTGCAAAATCATTTACCTAAAAACAATTAAGAAAAACAAAAGCATAAAAATTGTTACAAATAAATATTTATATAAAAAGGAAATATTTCATTTTTTTGTATTTTAAATTAAATTGAAATAAATACATTTTTTTTTCTCAATTCTGTAAATTAAAATTTTTTATGATAACTTTAAGCTAAATTAATATTTCAAAAACAATTAAAAATTGTTGAGAATAAAAATTATTATAAAAAAGTCTGCATTAAAATTTAATTAAATAAATATAGCTTGTTCTCAATTCTATAAAAAAAATAGCTTTTTATTATTTTACAAAATGTTTTTATTAAAAAAATGAAAATTGCTCAAAATAAATATTATTTACAAAATTTAATATTTCAGCTGCATAAAGTTTATTTAATAAGCAAAACTAATTTACTATTTTAATAGAATTATTTTTGCTATATAAAAAGAAATCAATTGACGCCAATTAAGTTTTTCAACACTTAAATCAGTCACTTTTTCGGCTCATTCTTTATTTTTTTGCTTAAAAGCAAACTCAGCTTTATTTATTTTTAAATAAAAAAAAAACTCTACCTAATAGTTAGTAAAAAACCCGCATGCATTGCGATATAAACCCATTTTTAATTGTTCTACTATTAAGTCTACAGTCTAATTAACAATTATTTAAGTCAATTAATTTCGCGTAATAATTGTTAATTATACTTATTCTCTTATGTGTTAATATAACGTAAATGCCTCATTAATTAATGCGTTTTTTTTTCGAGTTTTATAAATTTAATTTTAATATCAAAAGCATATAAGCCGCATTAAAATAAAAGCTAGCCGTGAAGAACTGCACTGAACAATTCTTTCTCGTAGCCACAAAGTCCTTAACGAGTATCCACAAATAAGTGCGCAGTGACGTCATAATTTATGATAAGCGCAAGTTTTGCCCACCTCCCATACAAAACACTTGTTACCGCACTTAATCACAAAGAGCGCTTGGAATTTACTCAACAAAATGCGTCACCTGAGTTCTGCAAACATTCCTCAATGTGCTGATAGGCATGGTGTGGTGTTAAAAGGTGTTGCAAATTTACGGCTTGCCAAGTAAGTGAAGAGTGAAGAGAGAGTTGGAAGCGTGTTGAAAGTGATGCCCATCATTAGAGCTGTTTTTCTGAGAATAAGACTAAACAAATATTGTGGGCTTTGTCTTGGAAGACTTTTCATCAAAATAAAGCTGGAACTTCATTTTACCACTTAAAAAATTTAGCCAAAAAATTAACAACTTTTGAAACAATATGGAATTTAGTTGAAACAAAGCTTTAAAAAACAAGAGCGGAAGACATCTGAGTTTTAGGGTCGAGATGAGATATAAATTACTCGAGAAAAAATACAAGGTTGCCTCAAAATCTTAGATATTTGGTGTTGCAGGAGGCATAGAAATGACGTAAAATGTGTCGAAAAGATGAAAAAAAAACCCTATAGGTTAATAAGAGGAATTGCGAATGAATTAAATTTTATTCAAATTTATTTAGGTTCTTTTGAATTTTATTTAGGCAATTAAAGGCCGTCACCTACTCAACCCACAAATAGCTGCCAGTTCAAAAATATTTTCACAAAACGCTTATCTAGACAAATAAAACAATTTTTGATAAATTGAATTGTCGAGATAAATCAGAAATTTAACCTTTTTAAATAAATAGCAGCGTTTGTGGTGAAAAATTTGCGAAATTAAATTCGAAAAAATTACGCGTGATTTTAAGTCTAACCAAATTGAAATGCGAACGAAAAAGATTTCTACGTCACAGATCTTTGAAGCATTTATTTTTGTAAAAATTTTCAAAATATAATAATATTTCTTAAAAAACACATAACGTAAAAAAATTTATATTGAACAGGAATGGATCCATAGATATTTACAAAAATAAAAAATTATAATAAAATTAGTATGAGTGATTTAGAATTCAACCAAAAAAAAAAAGGAAGGAATTATAATAATATAAACGTAGGGTTAAAATAGAATCAGAAATAATTTTTAAAATTCTAATATGTAGTATATATTTGAGCAAATTTTGGATCATAGCATTTTTTGGAGCAAATACATAGGGAAATATTAAAAATATAGAAATTCTCTAACTTGTGTTTATTACAATATTACAAGCAATGAAGTAAAAATACGAGGGATTTAAAATCCAACCAGAAGAAAGGATGGAATTAGTTTAATTTAAATGTATAAAGCTTTTGTTTATGTTTTAATATTTTTACAAATTTAAAAAAAATTACATTTTGACAAAAATTAAAATTGGTTCAAAGATATTTAGAAAAAGAATTAAATTTTACTTTAAAACTGAAAGCTTTTTAAGCCCAGTTGGGCAAAAACTTTTATTTTGATAAAATTTCGTAAAATGCAACTTCTTTAAATATTTCTAGCCAAATACGTTAAGGAATTGTTATTACGCAGGAATGGATCTAAGAAAATTTAGAAAAATAAAAATTTCAAATAAATATGAAGTAATGAAGTTAAAATAAGAACAATTTTAAATCCAACCAAAAGAAAGAAAGTATTAATATAAATGATTAAAACTCTTATTTGCGCTTTAATATTTTTATAAACTTTAGGAAAATAATTTTTTTTAATATTTCCTGTCGTATCAAATTCCGCACGTGTCACGAATGGAACCTTCTAGAGGCCAAAAGAAAATCTTAGATGCAAAATCATACAACACCAGAGCAATAGGCAGACCAAGATCGCGATGGATGGAAGAATTAAAGGAGGATATGGGTAAGATTAAGATAAAAAACTGGAAAGAATCAGCAAATAATCGTGCAACCTGGAGGCATTATGTTCAGCAGGCCAAAGCTCGCAAAGAGCTGTAGCGCCAAACGATGATGATGATGATGATCAAATTCCGTATATTCGATCAAATATATATTAACCAAGAATTTTGAAATTTATTTCCCATTCCTTTTTTAATGTTTACAAACTTAAACTATTTAAAGCTCTTTGATTCAGAAGCAGCAAACTTTGTAAAACTTAAAAAAATCTTACTTTTCTATGAGCTGCTTTAGATTTGAATTTTTAAAAAACAAACCCTATTTCAATATTTTATTTTTAAATTTATTTATTTGATCAAGAAGTAAAGGTCTAAAAAGTTACATCTTACAAATTAACTTTTTCAGGACCGAATGAGCGGACTTCTGAAACATTTTAGCTTAGAAATATCCTAATACAGCCACAAATTGGAACTAAAGTCCTTTTTCGGTTTAACTATTTTAGCCAGTAAACAAAGTGCACGAAGTCTTTTAAATAATAAACTGAATATTAAATGAATTGAGATTATTATTTTAAGATTCCCAAACTTTTAGAACAACAGAAGAAATGATGCGAAGAAAATTCAACTCAGTACTCAAGAGAATTTTGATTATAATTAAAAACCATTTTTGTTCGTAAGTTATATATATAAACTATAAATAAATATAAATTAATATTTCTTGGGAATTTGAAATCAACTTAGTTCATTCAACTTGTATATAAGACATATATCAAAAGGATTCAACCATAATTACCTAAAATTGCTTTATAAAGCAGTTTGGGGATTTAGTCTAAGAGCAAGCCCACAAAGGATTATGAATAAAAAATAGTTTAGCAAGAAGCCTTGAGGACAATTTTAGCATTAACATAAAATAATTAAAATTATTTGGATTTTCATTACAACTTTAGAGTGTAGGAAAGTTTTTTCATCTTAAAAGAAAAGACGCCAACAAGCAGTTATTGAGACTAAACGTGAAGCTACAAAGTTAATTTAATTATTTATTTAAAAATAGAACAAATCATTTGCATTTAAAGGCAATGAACTAATATCTTGAGCATCAAGCAAATTTAAGCTTAAAGTCCATTAAATTCAAGACAACTTGATACGATTTTAGTGAATTTATTTTACTCTTTCTTGGCAAAAACAACAATACCTTTAAAATATTTATTTTTTAAACAAATGTTAATGTTTCAGCTAAAAAGATTATAGCTTACTTTATAAAATTAAGTGGCTTGCTTTACTTTTTAAATTGTTTTTCTCAAAAAGTACGATAAACTGTGCTATATGAACCACTTTCGAGAAAATTTTAGTTTGAAGATAGATTTTACAAATACTATATAAAGAATTATATTATTATTGTGTTATATATTATTTTTTTTTTCTTAAAAATTATGAACCAATTTCCAGCCAATTTTTGCTTGAAGATATGCTTAACAAATACCTACTATATAAGGAATTTAATAAATTAAAGCTTAAGAACTGTTTGAAAATGTTTATGAAAGCAATTTCTTTTTCAAATTAAATTTTTAAATTATTTTTCACAAAAATTATGCAGCAGTTTCAATTAAATTTAAGCCTGAAGATAGTTTTTACAAATACTATATAAAGAATTATATTATTATTTTATTTAAAATTATTTTTCACAAATATGATGAACCAATTTCTAGCCAATTTTTGCTTGAAGATATACTTTACAAATTACCTACTATATAAAGAACTTAATAAATTAAAGCCTAAGAACTGTTTGAAAACTATTTATGTGAATAATTTCTTTAAAATATTTTTTATAAAGCTTTTATGAGATTAAATTCTAAAAGTTATGGATTTATGTTGCATCATTTTACTTTTCCTCTACACAAACTAAAAATTAATTTTTTAGCTCCAAACAATTCAGTTTCAACTCAATTGCAATTTATTCATAAGCTCATAATTCTAAATTTTATTTGCTTATTAAACAGCCGTGCGTAAACTTTCTGGCAGTCACTGTAAAAAAAACTGCACAAAGCGCTCCTTTTACCGCTAACTGTACTGGCTCAAGCCTCAAACTTCAACAAAGAGAGCGCCAACAACAACAATAACAACACTAAACGCTGCTTTCTTTAACGAAAAAAAAAACATAAAAAAATTTGGCAACGTCAATTACACGGCGGAGGCAGCGCAGCCAGCGTCAACGCGTACGTCGGCGTTACGCTAACTTAGCTCAGAAACAAGTTTTTTGTTTTTGTAGTACTTTTTATGTATTAAATTTTTTGTATTTGTTTCTTTCAATTTTCGCTACGTTGCGTTCTTTTTGTGTTTTTTGTTTTTGTTTCTTATGCTCTTTTTTTTTTTTTTGGTTTTTGGCCCATTGCAGTTTTTATGTGATTCATTTGACATTAAAATTGGCCTGTTGTTGTTGCTGTTGTTATTGTTATTGGCAGGTAAAGTAAAGCTGAAGCAGCAGCTCAACCGGTTCAACGAGTTTGCAGCGCAGCGGCAGCGACGCCGGCAGCAGCTGCATTGTCACACTCACACTAACACATAGACACAAAAAACAGCCCAAAAAAAAAAACCAAAGGAGAGACACATAAAGAGACACAAACTAATGCGCTTACTCACTTGCACTTGCAGCAGCACTGCAGTTATGCTTTTTTTTTTCTTTTAAGTTGTTACAATTTATTTTAATTTGTATGTTTATTTGTTTTTGCTTTACCTTTTGCTTTATCACTCCACTTTGCTGTGTGTTGTTGTGGTTGTTGTTGTTGTTGCTACTTATGCACTGTTTAGTAAATTACTTTGACTCTTTCTTATGCACTCTTGCTCTTTTTTTTGTGTTAAGTAGCTTTATTTCTGCTTTTTAGCTTTTAGCACTTTACTTCAAAAAAAATTTATATATAAACAAAAAAAAAATTTCACACATTTACAAAAACACGCGCACTTTTTTTGCTTGACTTTATTTATTTCGATATTTGCGCTGCGCTCTCAAAAAACAATTAAAAAAAATGTAAGCCACATTTGTTGTTGCTTAAACACGCGCGCATTTTGCGGCTATTTGCATTAAACATTTTTATAATTAATATTATTTCTTCTTTACTGCTTTTGGGCTCTTGGCCGCCGCCGCCGCGCTGTGCTCAAAAAGCAAAAGACGCAAAAATGCCGCTAACTCGCTGGCGTTTAATATTTTGTTGTATTATTATTAACAAGCAGCCGCTGCTTTGTTAGAATTTATTTATTTATAATTTTTTATTTTACTTTTATCAGCAGCACATTATCTTAATATCAAACACGAAATATGTTGAAAATTCTCGCTCGTAATTCGTAGCGCTGCGACGCGCGCTCTTTCCAACTTGACCCGGCAACACGAAAAAACAAAATCAGACGCTCGTTTGGTTTGGCTTGCTGTTGGAGTCGCGTGGCCGTAGCGTCGAGCCGCATGCAACATGTTCGTTTGGGTTTGAGTTGGGCACGCGTTTTGTTGTTGTTCGATGCTGTGTTGTGCTGCTGGCTTTAAGTGAAGTGCGCTGAATTTTTTTTAAAGAGTCAGCAGCGGCTCTCTTAAGTTGACGTTTGTTATTGTTGCTAACTGTTGTAATTGATGGTGGTTCAAGGGCGTAGTTTGGCGAGGGGGGCGCAGTCAATTAAAAAATTAAAGAAAACAGTCAAAACTTGTGTTAGAGAATTATTAGAGAAGCGTAGATATTTTTTTGGAAAGCGTTAAAAGGTTGAATTTAAATTAATTTAAATTTATTTTTTCATAAAATTGGAATTTTTTTTAAACAAGTTCAAATGTGCAACAATTTGACTAAATAAATGAGAAAATTTATTAAGCATTAATACTCGTATACCCTATAAAAGGAGTTATAAAAGTTATGTCTGTTTTTGCGCGAATTTTTTTAATCGAATTTGATTTACCGCCATTCAAAATAAATTATTCCATTTTTTTTAGGAGATTTAATTTGCTTTAACACGAAATAAAAAATCCTCAATTATTTTTAGTGAAAATTAACACCTTAAACTCAAAACACTTTCAAGAAAAAATTGTATTTGTGTCGGGAGTACCCTAACTATATATTTTCTTGAATTACACAGGTCTACAAATGCAGGGGTCATGTGAGTTGTTGGAAAGCTAAGGGTTATTTCCGAAGTAATTTGGTGCGTAGAATCCGAATCCGGCGTCAGAACTGGCCCATCACGTCAGGATTTTGAGATATTTGAGGTTATGTACCCAAAAAACGTCGTTTTTTCCTGCTTTTGAGGTTATGTACAGGGCGCAAAAAATTTTTGCGGTCTTTCTCTCCAGTTACATCATTTAGTACAACTCTTACCCTTTAATTTAAGGGTTCAAGAGATCAATTACAATTTTTTTCGCAAAGTTATGGCTTTTCGAAGTTACGAGATATATCCCTTTTGCGCCCTGTACATAACCTCAAAAGTAGGAAAAAACGACGTTTTTTGGGTACATAACCTCAAATATCTCAAAATCCTGACGTGATGGGCCAGTTCTGATGCCGGATTCGGACTCTACGCACCAAATTACTTCGGAAATGACTCTTAGTTTTCCAACAACTGAACCATGTTGACCTGTGTTATTAATCCTCTGGCTTTTAATATAAAAACATTCATGTTAATAAACGATGTTAACTTCGTAAAATCTTAGATCTATAAAAAAATAATGCTTGGCGAATTTCAAAAAATTTAATTTAAAATTCAACTTAAATTTCTCATTCTTATGAAATTTCTAGCATTTCTATAATTTCTTTCGAATTTGTGTAATAAGAAATCAAAATTATTATTTTCATTAAATCTAAGATCTAAAATAATAATGCTTGGCCATAGCATTTATAAACAGAGTTTCAAAAACTCCAATTCAAAATTCAACTTAAATTTCTCATTCTTATGAGATTTTTTGAATTTCCGATTTTATTGTGAACTTTCTTATACTTTTATTGCTTGATCATTTCATGCTGCTTGCAAAGAAAAAAAAATTAGAATATCAAAAAACTGGAGAAGTCGATATACCCATGTCCGTCTGTCCATCCGCCCGTCCGTCCGTTTAAACGCCTAGATCTCAGAGATGGTAAGGGCTGGAGTAACCAAACTTTCACATTAGAACCCATAATATTCGATAGGAAACAAGTTTATTTAATTTTTTTTCTATAGGGGTTAAGTCTTCCATGGAAGTGTTTGAGAACACACCGAAAAAAAAAAATTTTTAGATCGATAAATAAATAAATGTATTACTTACATTGACACCTACTTGAACTTTTTCTCACGTTTTGTTTCAGCTAATAAATCAATTTGCGTAATTTTTTTTTTCAGAATTGAATTTAAATTCACAAAATCATTACAACTTATTTTATTAAAAGCCTTTATATTAGTAATGCACTGCGCTGAGTGTTCCAATAATTCCAACTGGGTTGCAATTTCAGTAGCTGTTACAGTCCAGCATGTAAATGGCTCAAGCCGCATTTAGTGCAGGCGCGAGCGAGACAAGCACACACAGTGCATAAGATCCGTTACTGGAAGTGCTACTGACAAGCAACCCAGTAGGAATTATTGGAACAGTCAGCACCTTGCGGAATATTCAAGCGATATTACGCTAACTGTAATTTTTAGGTTTAATTCATTAAAATATAAATAAAAATAGGTCGATGGCCTTGTTCCTCGCACTCTTCCCTTATTATTAGATTTAGTATAATATACTTAGTCAAATGTAAATAAATAAATACATATTATAATATATTATTTACATTGACAAGTTTGCTTACTTGAACTTATTCTAACGTTTTGTTTCATTTAATAAATCAATTTGCGTAATATTTTTCTCAAAATTAAATTTAAATTCACAAAATCATTACAATTTAATTTCTTGTAACTTAATTTATTAAAAGCCTTTATATTAAATAATGCAGTGCGCCCAGTGTTCCAAAAATTCCAACTGGGTTGCAATTTCAGTAGCTGTAACAGTTCAGCATGTGGCTGGCTCATGCCGCATTTCGTGCAGGCGCGAGCGAGACAAACACACACAGTGCAGAAGATCCGTTACTGGAAGTGCTACTGACAAGCAACCCTGTAGGAATTATTGGAACACTCGGCGCGTTGCGGAATATTGCTCTTTAGCGACGTAACATCGGGTTTAAATCATATAGCTCCCATAGGTGTTTGAGACGACCCCGAAAAAAAAACAAAAGTTTTAGATGGATAAATCGTGTGTTTATGAAGATATCGAAACCATTTTTTTTAAGTTTTTGAAAGACACAAACCAATGCGTACTATGTATTAACAGAAAATTAAATTTATTAAAGTCAGCTGTGACCACCATTTAATGGATAACCACCTCAAAAACTGCACTACAGCGAAAATAGCAAAAACAACAGGCATGCACTCGATAAAAGTTTGATACCTGCAGTAATCGTGGCTATCTTCATAAACTTGCATCACTTACGTCACATGTCTGACAATTTATTCTTGCAAAACTATTTGCCTATTTCTGCATTTATTTAATTTTATTGTAGTCCTTTCATTTTGCCAAGATGACGCATTTTAATGCAACAATAGTTCTGATGTCTTTGAGTAAGTTAAAAATTATCAACTTTTTCAGCCAACAGCCGTCTGGAAGAGTTTTTGTTTTCAACTTTAACAATTCTTAAGTAAGTTATCTAAAATATGTTAATAATTTCATTTAAAAAGTATTTCATAATTATAGAATTTATATGATGTACAAGCTGACTACAAATTATTCCAACAATAATGGATCGGTCCTTAAAAAATATGTTAATATACTAACCATTTAAAAAGTATGGACATAAAACAAAAAATAAAAACTTTCTATAAATAAATGCAGTAATACTATTAAAAAAAGAAATTAATACTATTAAAAATACCCAAATGTTACAAAATCAAAAAAATTTCTTAGCCCTATCTACAAAGTATGAGAATCAAGACGAACAGCAGCTAAGTGTACTGAAAATGCTGCATTTTAAATAGATGTGAGTTATTATTAGTTGTGACTTATAAGCACTATCTAATGAAAACTTTGAACTTTAACTAGTTGTGACTTATAAGCAGCTTGAAAAGTCTGTGGCATAGTAATCTGGCATGGATTGCGAGTTAAGTTTAATTTGGCATACATTTTGATAGGAGTTCAGGCTTTTAGTTCCAAGCGTCTCTAGTCACACTATTCAAACTTTAGCTAACTTTCGAGGGTTTCTGACGTCACCTTAGCTATATTACATACATATTCTTTTATCCTTAAATTAAAATAATTAAAAGCTCGACTTAGTTCAACTTCACTTTAATAGAGTATTCAAAGTGTGTTGTGGCACATTGAGTTTCTGCTCAACGCTTTCGTTACCTTTACAAAGGCCTTCAATATTTTCTCTTTTTTTTTTCTTTGGTCATATCTTCACATCTGCATATCGACCACTTCCTGACACTTTTCAAAAATGTCAAACGCAGTGAGAGAAGAGTGCGTAGAGAGGCTTCATCTCTTTTGCTTACTTTGTTGTTATTGCTCTTCATGCTTGACTGCAATGGCGGAAATTTCGCATTTTTCCCACTTTTCGCGAGGGCGTTAGATTCTACACCATCATCTGGGGCAACAACAACGCCAGTGGCATCATAAAATTTGTCAATTTATGCCACAGAAGAAGACACAAATTTACAAAAATGTTAGCAAATAATTTCTATGGCCACAACAATTTTTGGCTGGCGACTTCCGTCGTCGAACTGACTCTGTCCTTGTAAACGGTGTCACTTTGCGACCTGGTCCTGGTCAGCCCACCTGCTCCAGTCACATGCCACATCTATTCCTGACGTCCTGACGTCCTGGCAACATTCTTTGCCCCTTTTTGATTGCCTGGGCGCCATTTAATAAAGTTATTTACCAAAGATGGCAGCCAGCGAGTAACGGCATTAAATTTATTTCTTTCCATGTATTGAGAGCATTGATGTTTTGCATATAATCGCTTGTATGCAAGTCGAGGGAGAGCCTTGAGGGTGAAGGCCATAAATAAAAATGAATTTTATGTTTGCGTGTATTTGAAATTATTGTGGCTGTCACGAATGTTGTTTTTGCTTCTGTTGCTCCTGTTGCTGTTGTCAGCAGCGGATGTGGAAAAAAGTTTCGAAGGGGAGTTTTAACGTTGTAATGCTCAGTCTGATAAAATAAAATTATATAAATTGTGGCAGGTTTAACAAGATTTTGTGTAAACTGACTGAAATGAGCTAAAGCAATAAATTTCTACGATTTTAAATAACTCATCATTTGAGATATAGTTACTAATCAGAATACATTGCATAAAAGCGATTATTCATTATCGATATATCGATTATTAAATTATTTTTAATTGATTACAGAGCTAGACTTTTTAGAATGTATTCCGTTTTTTGTAGCTTATCTTATATTAAATACAATATTTAACAACTTTTAAATTATAGAGTAAAAAAATTGGTTTGCATACGACCAATTTTTATCGTATTTGAACTTGAGTTTCTAACGCGTTTATTATATTTTATGTAACTTTGAAAATATCTCATAAAATCTATCTATTAATAATAGAAAAATGTGCCTATAAGCAAAAGAGACTACTTTAATGTTTGGTTATAGATAACTCAATAAATAATCTAAGTTTAAAAAATATGCAGTACTTGCACGCGTTTGAAGCAAAACTTTTTTCATCCCACATTTTTTTCTACGCTGCTTTTTTTTCTTTCGTTTCGTGAACAGCATTTGGCAAGGATAGTTTGTTATCTGTCGTAATTTTAAATATAATAAAGATTAATTTATGTTTTTAGCAATGTTTTGCGTCGCTATATAGCAATGTTCCAACAATTCCTACTTGGTTGCTTGTCAGTAGCACTTCCAGCAACGGATCTTATGCACTGTGTGTGTTTGTCTCGCTCGCGCCTGGACTAAATGCGGCTTATGCCAATTACACGCTGGACTGTAACAGCTACTGCAGTTTCAACCCAGTTGGAATTATTGGAACAGCCGACACAGTGCATTATTTAATATAAAGGCTTTTAATAAATTAAGTTGGAATAAATTAAATTACAATGATTTTGTGAATTTAAATTCAATTCTAAAAAAAATATTATGCAAATTGATTTATTAGCTGAAACAAAACGCGAGAATAAGTTCAAGTAAGCAAATTTGTCAATGTAAATAATATATTATAATATGTATTTATTTATTTACATTACACTAAGTATATTATACTAAATCTATTATTAAGGAAAGAGTGCGAGCAACAAGGCCATCGACCTTTTTTTATTTATATTTTATTGAATTAAACCTAATAATTACAGCTAGCATAATATCGCTTGAATATTCCTCAACGCGCTGGCTGTTCCAATAATTCCTACTGGGTTGCTTATCAGCAGCACTTCCAGTAACGGATCTTATGCACTTTGTGTGTTTTATCTCGCTCGTACCTGCACTAAATGCGGCATGAGCTAGCCACATGCTGAACTGTTACAGCTACTGCAATTGCAACCCAGTTGAAATATTGGAACAGCCGACATATCGCATTATTTAAAGTAAAGGTTTTAAATAAATTATGTTGCAATATATAAAATTGCTATAAATTTTGTGCCCTTAAATTAAATTCCGAAAAAATTATTACGCAATTTAAATAATTAGCTGTAACAAAATTTGCGTATTTATATTAAAATTGTGGCCGTCGGTGGCTTAAGTGGTAGCGTACTCGCCTCTAAAACCGAAGGTCGGTGGTTCGATTCCCCGCAGTAGCACTGGTGCATTTGCCTAGCACTGGCATCGCTAGCTCAAAGACGCTATTTGCCATGAAAGTCTCTATTAATTAAAGACACCGCCGTTCGGATTCGGCTATAAACTGTAGGTCCCTGTTCTGTTCGAACAGTTATTAATAGAGATCCCCTATGCCCCTCCTCCAAGGGGTCTAACAGGGAATTATATATATATATATATTAAAATTGTTCCATATTTATATTTTATTCAATTACACGCAAAATAAAATAAGCCACTGCAAATGTTAATAATATTAGATTAAAGTTAAACAAATATAACTGATTTCTAATTTATGACAAAAAAAAAATAATTCAATTACACCTAAAAAAACACAATTAGCTCAATATACATATGTATGTAGCTTTAATATTCATTCATACTTAACACAATTAACACTTTCAAGACGAAAGATTTTTTTCATTTATTTATGTGTACAAATATCTTTTTTACACCAAATAAACCATTTTTTATGTAAATATAACTAAAAACGAAAGCATTATTATTTAATTATTAAGATAAACCTAAAAATCATTTTTGCAGTCAATTTTTGGCTACTCGATGTAACGAGTAAAACTAAATATTTAAAACAAATAAGGCATCCATGTTAAACATAGAAATGTAGAAAATAATACAAATTATTAAATAAAAGCAATAACCAATGAAAAATAATTCGATATGGCAATTTTATTGATTAGCTAAAGCAATGTAATTAATATATCAACATTTTATTGCATATTTTATTCTATTTCAACTAAAAGCTCAATATAGATTCCAATATTAATACAAAAACATCTTCCAACATAACTTTTCCATTTATTTATCACCTTCCAATGCAGAAGTAGTGCGAATAGGACAACATCAATAGAAATTCCTTTGCGTTGAGCGCATAAGAAAGTAGCACAAAAAGAAATAGAAAAAGAGTTAAACATGTAACTGTGACGTGCTGCTGCTTGGCTTTGTTGTTTGTGTACATCTCTCATATTTGCTGAAGTCAAGTTTCTAACACTGCCACCCCGCTTTCCACCACCCCGCGCCAGCTTCAACAACGTTCTTTAGGCATCTCGATCTACGCATACTACAGTAAGCCTGCCGGCTGGAGCGCTTTAATTTTGTGTGAGTAAAAAAGTGAGAGAACAAGCAGCAAGCAAAAATACAAACTCTCCAAAACGGACACTTGTATGTATGTTGCTTTGTTGTATTCCCGCAATGCATACATGAACAATTCTTCCGCTAACACACATGCACACATAAACATCAGTAAATCTTTGCCTTTGACACGGTCGGTCACGCGCTGTAGTTTAATGTAAAATTAAAAAGTTCACGCGTTTCAAAAAAGTGTTATAATGTTATAAAATAGTTAGTTAAATAATCAGCACACCTTTTAAATAATTAGCTTAAACGCGGCATTGTTTTAAATAAGTAAATCTAGAAAATTAATAAAATGCGCATAAAAGTTAGCAATATAAAGTGCAAAAAGGCAGGCAAACTGAAAATTCTTATAATGAGCGTGGGTGTGAAAGAGTGCACGCTAATGTAAGTCAACTTTGTTTTTTTTTGTTAATTTTTTTTAGTGCAGTAAATGTAATAAGTGAAAGTACATGTGAGCGTGTGTTTGTGTGCAGAGAGCCAAAATTGATCTCTATGCCGTCTCGCTTTTTTGATTGATTGCGGTTCTTGTTTCTCTCGTGCGCTTTTGATTGCTGCGCAGTTTACAAACACAAAGAAATGTTTTTTCCTACAACTGAATTAAAAGCCGCTACGCTTTCTTTAGTGTGTGTGTTTTTTTTAGCTTTTTATTTTAAGTGTGTGTTATTAGTGTCTTTTTTGTTGTAATGCCCAGTAGCCAATTTGGTTATCAAAGTGTTATATGTTGTTATTATTTCGTTTAAAGAGCAAATAATAATTTAATAAAACCATATTGAACTCTTTATGAATTGTAATAGAATGGGTTAATCAGGTAAGTCGGCATATTTTTTATTTTAAACTAAAAGCATATTATTTTCACTTTTAATAATAATTTAATTATTAAATTTAATACAGCAATATATCATTGTATTTTATAAACAGCAAACTGAAATTGATATGAATATTCATATACATAAAACAAACTTATTAAAAAATGTATATAATATTTTAGCTATAATATAATGACACTCATTTGTACAAAATATGCTTACTTTTCTTGGAAATATAATAAAAGAAAACTAATATTATTCTATGAAAATACTTATTTCCCCGACTACTTACGTACTTAATTATGAGTATTTAATTATTCTTTGCCGCGACAGTTTGGGTCTTAAGAATTAAATGCTGTTTTTTTGTTTACTATTTATTGTATATTAAGCAATATATTAAATTTAAATTAACGAAAAGTCATTTCGCTAAAAATTGTTAAAATTGTTACTTATTAAAATTTTTATTTGGACGAATTGAATGAATCAAAAAAACCAAAAACCTTATTATTTTGGTATTGGATATTTAATAAGTGAAAAAATGCCAATTAACAATTTTAACTAGTTAAAGAAATAGCATAAAATATTTTAACTTGTGTTTACCACATATATTAAATTTATAATATATTACGGTCCTATGGTCCTTGTAGGCCTTATAAGAATTTATATATAATATTTAAGGATTTCGAAACACTTTAGCATAGATTATTATTAAGTATTGTCGCAGGCTTTGGATTGCATTTTTTTTGTATGCATTACAGTAAAGCGCCAACTTGCAACACAAAAAAGTTGTTTAAATATTTTCATATGATTACCTAATTAAAAACCTACCTTAATATATAGTTATGGATAACTCAATAATTAAATTCCTTTATCTTAAAGCTACTTAAAATTAATAAAAATCTTAAAGATCCTTATAAATTGTTTTTATGCATCCTATATACATATATAAAGCGATACATCGGGCTCTGGGCTAAACAGCTGTTCTAACCCATACATACATAATGCGTGGAGTCCACACAAACACGATTCTCCCGCAGGACGCGCCCCTGAGTCGTTCATTGTTGTTGCTGCCGTTAACGCCATTGTTAGAGCTTTTGCTACCCCGTACCGTATCGGGACCTAGGGTAGATGAAGCTTGTGCAGGTGCCGAAAATGCATGTAACAGATAGAAGGAGACGTCGGAGACACCCCAACAGTTACCTAAAATATGATCAGGGTGACATTGAGAAGTCGATATACCCATGTGGGTCTGTCCACGTAACTGTCCGTCATGTCCGTAACTGTCTGTCCAGTACTGTCCAGAATCCGCCCAGTCCAGAATGTGAACGCCTAGATCTCAGAGTATGGTAAGAGCTAGAGTTTCAAACTTTCAACATTAGATCCTACATATTATTCGAGAGGAGGCACGACGCGTTATTTGATTTTTTTGATACCGGGGATAAAATTGAGATGAGCTCGCAGGGGGTGTTTGGAGACGACGTCGAATATGAAGAGACGTTTTAGATGAATAATTCGAAATTTGTTTATGATGATATTCGCAACGAAATTTGGCAATCGAAAGTTCGTTATAGTTCCCAGGATCACCGTATTCCAGAATTTGAGATTTGCCAAAATCGGTTGCAGTGATATCATATTAGACGTTCGCCATAGGACCGATCGGCCAAAACCAGACTTTGGCGTTAATGAAATTTTTGGCGACTATCTCGTTTTATAATAAAGATATCCTAACCAGATTTGGCGTTTGGAAATTTTTTTAGACCACTTAAGCAATGTGCCAAATTTGAACAAAATCGGTGGACTATATCACAGCTCCCATAGGTCCGATCTTCCAAACTTATCGATTTTTTTTAAACAAATTTTGTTTTGTGTTTCACGTTTGTTTGTCAAGAGAGCCTGGGACTGGATTTGACATTCAAAGGAGTTAATTTTAGTTCCTGAAGACACTGTACCAAATTTAATCCAAATCGTTTGACTAGATCATATAGCTCCCATAGGACCAATCGGTCCAAAAACACGTTTTTTATACAAAATTCGATGTGTTTTGTTTGTTTGTAAAGATATTTGAAATAACTTTGGCGTTCATATCTTTTTAAGGTATTTAAGCACCGTGTCAAATTTTATTGAAATCGGTTGACTATATCATATAGCTCCCATAGGAACGATCGGTCAAAAAAAAAAATTTTTGCTTAAAAATTCTTCTCGTTTTTGGTTTTTTGTGAAGAAATCGGACTTTATTACAGGCTAGTGGTACAGGGTATCCTAAAGTCGTCCGCGCCCGACTTTACGTCCGCCATTTTTGGTAAATGTAAAACATCAAAACTCTGTAAGCTCTCCTTGGTATCTGTAGCTGTGTGCGTAAGTGTGAGAGATTATATGATAGGTGTGCGTAAGTGTGAGAGATTATATGATAGGGTGTCATGTGTGTGTGCGCGTGGAATACTCTTCTCTTTTGCGTAATGCCTGAGAGTATATTAGCTATTGGCATAAACTGGAAAGAAAAACTAAAAAATGGTTTATTTGATACTTTTATCTGAAATATTTATATCTACAAGTTCTGAGGCAGATAAAAATTTCATTTAATCATAATCTTTGAAGAATATACAACAATAAAATTGTATTTTTCTAAAATATGGAAATAACCGAAATTTGACCATAACATAGCAATCTGGGCTCATTAGACATAGGTTAAAATCCTTACAAGACGCAAAAAAAAACCAATTTAAGAGGGTCTTACTATGTAACTGTTTCAAAAAATCGATTCTTATATACCCTTGTACCGTATGGTACCAAGTGGTATATTAAGTTGTGTAAGCCGAAAATGTATGTAACATATAGTAGGAAACGTCGGAGACACCCCAAAGTTACCTAAAATATGATCAGGGTGAATAGAGAAGTCGATATACCCATGTCCGTCAGTCCGTCTGTCCGTCCGTCCGTGTGAACGCCTAGATCTCAGAGATGGTAAGAGCTAGAGTTACCAAACTTTCACATTAGATCCCATATTATTCCATAGGAGGCAAGTTTATTTTATTTTTTTGATATCGGGGATAAATTATATAGCTCCCATGGGGGTGTTTGAGACGACCTCGACAAAAAAAGCGTTTTAGATGAATAATTCGTTTGTTTATGAAGATATCGTAACGAAATTTGGTATTCGAAAGTTTTTTATAGTTCCCAATCACTGTACCAAATTTGATCGAAATCGGTTGACTATATCATATAGCTCCCATAGGACCGATCGGCCAAAATAACTTTTTTAAAGAAAAGTTCGCTATATTTCGTTTTTTAATAAAGATATCGTAACCAGATTTGGCGTTTGGAAATTTTTTAGACCACTTAAGCAATGTGCCAAATTTGAACAAAATCGGTTGACTATATCATATAGCTCCCATAGGTCCGATCTTCCAAAAAATCGATTTTTTAACAAAATTTGTTGTGTTTCGTTTGTTTGTTAAGATATTGAGACCAAATTTGACATTCCTAAGTTTTTTATAGTTCCTAAGCACTATACTAAATTTAATCCAAATCGTTTGACTAGATCATATAGCTCCCATAGGACCAATCGGTCCAAAAACACGTTTTTTATACAAAATTCGATGTGTTTTGTTTGTTTGTAAAGATATTTGAAATAAATTTGGTATTCATATCTTTTTTAAGGTATTTAAGCATTGTGTCAAATTTTATTGAAATCGGTTGACTATATCATATAGCTCCCATAGGAACGATTGGTCAAAAAAATGTTTGCTTAAAAATTCTTCTGTTTTTGGGTTTTTTGTGAAGAAATCTGACTTTATTACAAGCTAGTGGTACAGGGTATCCTAAAGTCGTCCGCGCCCGACTTTACGTCCGCCATTTTTTTAACATTGTTTTCATCTAAATAGTGTTAGAAATACGCTGGTAAAAGGATTTATCTGTGGACGGGCTCGTTTGGCAGTGATAGAGCATTTTTCACGGTCACGCGCGGTCGTTTTTCGTGTTTCTGCTAACAATAATTTATTACGTTGTCAATCTTTAAACGTGTATTTCCGAAACTCGTCTTTTTAGAGGTGGGGTGAACGTTTTCGAAAAATCTGCCTGACCGATCTTGTCATACTAAACATTTTTATTATCAGAAAACATGTCGCAACAGATAGACACGAGCTTTTTTTGAAATTCTTGTCCAAAAAATTTTAACAGCCTTGAATAGCACAAAAAAAGTGACAAAATATTGTTTTTTTTTTTTTCAAAATTCTATTACTATAAGAATTTTTGAAAAAGCTCGTGTCTATCCATAGCCAAGGGGATGAGAAAAACTAATTTTAAAGGTTTTTTGGATTCAGATCATCTGATCGGTCAAAATCGTTCACCCTGTGTGCCCTGGACACTTCTGACGAGGACGCAATGAAGGACGTATTGCGGTCACATACGTCATTTTTATGTAAAACCAAAGAAACTATTTAAAGTTCAATAATTAATGATAACAATACAAAAAACTGCTTACCGAAATCAATTGTAGTTTTCTAGTAATCAATTTTTGAATATAGCGCTCGGAAATGGGTATTACACAGTAAGACCCCCTTAACAAAAATTAAGGATTTCACATTTTAAAGAAAATTACTTATAAAACACTTTCATAAGGATTATACATACATATCATTTAAAAGTCTGACTGATTAAAACATCGATTTTTTTATACTATAATACTATAAATTGGGCTAGAGCAAATGTCTTCTGATGCTTTATTTTCTAAAATACTCTGCTTGCTCCAACAAAACTTTTTCTCTCAAATTCTTAACTTCTTGGTGTAGAGTATTCCGCAGTCGACCATGCCTTCGGCGAGTTTCAAAAATTTTTGTTTATGCTTGGCAAGCCGCGTTTATTGCCTTTCGAGGCGCTGCCAATACAATGTCAAGCTTTTCTACTCTTGTGGTTCCTGTTGCTGTGTTGTTATTGGAAAATTGCTGACTTTGGAGCTGGCATGGGCAGATACCGAAAGGATGTCCACGGCATGCCACCCCTCTCCATCCACACCACTGACAGCAACAATGACAATGGAACGCAAATTGTTTGCATCAGCAATTGGCAATATTTTTTTTTTCTTCTCTTTTTCTTGCTCTTGTTTCAATTTCGTTTCGTTGCGTTTTGTTTCGTTTTGTAAATCAAGCCTAAAAGTATGCAGCAATCTTTTTCTGCTCTTGTTGCAAGCGTTTACACACGACTGCAGCTCAGTTGCAACTGCAACTGCAACGACATTCTTTATTTATGTTTGTTGTTGTTTTTGTGTAGATTGTTCTTTTGTAAGACCACAAAGCTTGAATGCTTTGATTGCCTTCTGATGAAGGCAAATCTGTTGGCGGAAATCAGTCATTTGGAAAAGGAATACGCTGCGAAATACTTACGACTAGTTTACATGCGGTTCGTTCGTCCTTTAATGCAACAATTGCAACCCAATTGTTGGAAACATTTCAATTTTTGTAATACTCTGTTAAAAAATAATATTACGTTCAAATTTTTACATTCTTGATCAAAGTTCTTAATAATGCTTCAAATGAGCTAAAATTTCTTGATTTCTGAAAAATAAATTTTTTGGTTTTGGCGACCTTAGCTTCAAAATACATATCATGTAATAAAACCCCTTTATAATTATAAATAAACTAATTTTAAATTATAAAAGCACAGTAGCCAATATATTAATTGATGATAATATATTATCATCACTTTCTTAAGAAAATTTAATTTAAAAAATAATAACTAATAATAAGATTTTTCAAATAATTTTAATGAATACCTGTTTTTTTTCTTAACTTTATTAATATTTATTTGTGGCTCAATTTTAAGTAAATTTTTTAGAATATTAAATTTAGATACTTTAGACCAAGGTTTTCAAATTTAATTTTCGCAGTGCACCACGACAATACACTTAAATTTTAATTCATAACTTTAAAGATATTCCTGTCTCCAACTGAAAAGATTTTTACATACAACTCTGTTAATTTTAAATTTAATTGTGTTAGGGTTGCCACAGTCTTCACATTCCTAGCGCCTTTTATATAGAAATCAAACTTGAAGTTATTCAATATTCAGTAAATTCTTTAAATCCAATAAAGTACAGAACCTTCATAGATATGCAACCCTTCCAAACAACAAGCTGCCTGCTACATGGACTATAAAGCCTTATTGTTGCATGCGCTCCTTTGTGGCAAAATGCGAGAGAGAAGGAAACAAAACTTAACCTTTATTCATGCAGATATTATTTTGAAGCAATATTATTTGGTTTAATTAAATGAAATGTTAAATGCATTTGCCTAGACTTAAGCGTTGCGGGGGTGTGCGTCCCTGGGGGACCATGACAGTAACAATAGTGCCAAGACAACAGTAAACACAACAACAGTTACTGCAACTGCAACAGCAACAAAACACAAAGACAACAACAAGTTGAGCTTTTATTTAATTAAAATGTCATTATTATTCAGCATCAGCAGCTCCAAACGGGTGACACTTTGGCCCAAGTCAAAAGTTCAAGTCACAGGCGCCAAAAACTCAAGAGCAGCGACTACCCCCCAGCCCAACTCACGCAGAAAATAACACCCTATATTTACCACGCGCCGCTCTCTTGCGCTCTCTTCCAACTCTCTTACACTCTTTCCTTTCTTTCTTAACCAAAACTCATTCACAATGTCAGTCTCTGTCAACGTCATCGTCACAGTTATTTTGTTCTGTGTAGCTGCAATTAAAATAAAACAAATAAACGTTGTCCCACTGTTTGGTGGCTTGTTTATGTGTGTCTGTGTGTGTGTGTGTGAGAGAGAACAGGGGGTTTCGGTGTCGAAGAGTCGACTGCAATGAAATATTATTCTTGTATTGCATTTATAGTTGGACTCTCTCTCTTTGCAGGCATACCTCAGACAGCGTTCCTCTGGTGCCTAGGTTTTATTTTATGATATTGTTATACCCTGTAATCAAAGGATAGAGCATATTGGCTGTTGACAAAAGCTTTGGTCAACTTTTGTAATGAGCTGAAATGCCGCATGATGTCTTCCTTTGAGTTTATCTATCTATGTCTAAGAACCACAAAGCCTAGTTAAATATAAGTTTTTAAAAATGTTTTAGGACTTTGACATTGGAATAGAGAAAAGAAGTATCGAAAAATTCTAGGTATCCAAATTCCGCTTCAGAGTTCTTCACTTGAGTTTAAATTATTATTCTCCCATTAAGTTAAATTATCTACGTCACTGAACTGCAGATGAGCTTAGTTGAACATAATTTATTTTTAAATATTTTAAAACTTTGGTATTGGAATAGAGACATGTAGTTGGGTAAGTTTGTATATGTGAACTATCGACAAAGTTTAAGTACCGAAAATCCGCTTCAGAGTTCGTTAAAGACTTAAGAGTATATTATAGTTTATGTATGTTAAGTATCGAAAAAT